>JAMKCH010028294.1:0-62880 GCA_023653785.1 Ophioderma brevispina
AAAAAATCATCAAAAATCAGATTTTTGCATGTCTGTAACAAGTACACATATCCCAACACACCCTGCAAACGACACGACCAAAAGCAACCTAACAAGGACAAAATCGGATGTTTTAGTCATTAGTGTCCGTTCGGACACTTACGACTAGACGTAAGAATACGAAGAAAACGGCCGTTTTCGGTCAATTCTTCAGTTGGAAAAGGTAACATATGAGAATTCTACAGCCTTATTCTTCATTTTTAAGCTATTCCTACAAATTTCAAATATTTTGACTCTTTCGGATAAATCACTGATAGTGTCTTTAACACAAGAAAACACACGCTGTTCCAGTGCCACTTTTTTGGCATAGTTATTCCCCCTTTGATTTTAGTTTCAAAGGTCAAATACACGTAAGAGGTTTTTCCAACCAGCGATGATATTCTGGTATTCAATGTAGAGTTATGTAAATAATTTGATAGTGTATAAAAGTGTGAACAATTATGGTGATGACGAATTCTAGAGTGACATTTGAATAATGAAAACCAGTACTGCATAAACTGAATTCAAAGCAATATTAAACAGCATTTTTTTTTATGAATAGCCTTAATTTTAAAAATTGAGATTTTTGCACCATTGCATTGGTAATTGGCTAGTAAATTATACCTGTGAATGGTAAAGCTCAAACCTTTGGGTGTCGCATAAGAAGGAATTTTATAATTAGAATAATTAATATTGGATCCCGAGCATAATTCAACAGCCGCTGAAAACATCATTAAAAAATGAAATAGTAAGGAAATAGTGCCATGTACATGTCAGTGCTCATCCAATAGCTGTTCTCTTGGTTCACACAAGTCAAGTTAGGATCATTTTCATGAGATAGTACTATTTTATAATGGACAGATCAAGGATCTTTGAATCTAATTATAAAATCCCTTCTCTTATGATGCATGTACACTCATGAGCATTACCTTTCACAGGTATAGTTTACTAGTCAATTACCAACACAACTGTGCATGAATCTTGCAAATTTGAAAATTTGGTGCACTCTTCAAAAATATGCTGTTATTGGTTTAACTAGCCCCATGTAGAGTTCAATTTTGAAATGCAATGCCTTGTTTTGGGGCAAGCAAGCTGCTGTACATTAACATTTTGGCCATTCCACTCCATCCATGTTTCATTATTTACCTGTTTGCAATATTCAGTAAATACTAAACCCATTTCCATTCTTTTTCCATTCTTTTTCTTACAGTCATGAAGAAGAAAAAGCACAGAATGCCCTTATGAATGACCAACTGAAACAAAGGCTAGACAAACTCACCAAGAATCCGAGAACCTCTCGGAGGAAAGATTAAAATTGCTCAAAGAAATTGACAACATTAAAAACACACTGGCAGATGCCCAGAAAGAGGTAGCTACAGGAGATAGGAGACACGCTACTGAGGTGGGCTATAGGTTACTCTATTTACAGGTACTGCAAAGCTGCCAACCTCCCCTGTTTTAAAGGAATCATCCATATTTTGAACTTTCAAAATTGCAAAAAATAGGGATATCCCTGTTTCTGAAATTTCAAACAAATCTTGAAACAATTGCCAGAAGAGTCCTGACATATTTTTGGGCTCCTGAAGCTCTTCCTGCTGCTTTAAAAACACTAAAACCCAGTAACTTCAGATGACTGCCCCTGTGTACTCCACTCCTAAAAAGTGGACCAGAAATAGACACCACCCATAAGGCTTTCTTTATGAGGTTATGTGTGACACATATATTCTGTGATTTTGGGTTCTCAATGTTGGCAGGTTATGGTACTGGTACAATATTTTTTTGTGTTTTTAATCTTTTGATTGCACGAGTTGATCTATAACAAGTTTAATTTTGCAACTCTAGATTATTTTTATAATCCTTATATTCTCATTCCCATGTTGATTTTTGCACAATAAAACTGAAATACCAGGCTTTTACCTGATTTGAATATGCTGGGTTTGTGCCATTGGGGGAACTGCAAGTCAAACAACCATCTGCCTAACGCACTTGAACATTAAATTGTCCCCAATTTTTTGCCAAGTCTTTCCCCTTCCATCTGCCTGAGTCCCCACTGAATTTCTAGACAGGCTAAATAAAACAAAATTGTCACCCTGTAAATAGATGTAAATTTAGCAAAATCATGTACTTAATTAGCACAAAATTTTACTCTACCCTGAACACAAAATTTTGTGCTATACCTGAATAAGTTTACAAAATGTGCCCCCCCCCCCCATTGAATTCAGTCCCAAAAATATGGACCCCATCAGATCATGTCCCCAGCATAAGGCTCCGATGGATTCTGTATTTAAGTTTGCAGAAAACCTATTATCCTTTAATGCACCAAGCAAAATACATTTTGCAAGGCTTGCATTTTGTTTTGCTTGATTGAATATTTTTTTTTATCTACAATAGTCCTCTATAGGAAGCATTTGCTGCTCATGTACTGTGTAGTGGTTAATTTGATTCAAATAGAAGGTTGAAATTGAGGCAGTGAGGCTGAGCAAGCAGTTGAACTTGATCTGTTACACCAACAATGCCTCGTGTTTTCCGTGGAATAAAAGTGCATCGACCCAAACTTAAAAATCCGAATTAACTCTTGCTGTGGCTGATCCCTTTATCCTAAATAAGACAAAATCCTATGGTGTGATCATGCATTGTACCTTTAATTGCATTGTCCATTGATACGTGTAATAGATAGGACAACGTATCTTCAGCAAGAGATGACCCTACTCAGGAGGGAATATGAAGCCAGGATAGAGAGTATTGGAAGAGAGCCGTAGGCAATCATCCAAGGAACTCAGGGATATGCTAACATCACACAAAGGATGAGTGCCAAGTAAGTCCATCACTGTGTCGATGTCAAATAGGCTCTATGATATTTAGAACAATTTTAAGACTGGCAACACAAATTTGACAACTGATATAAGTAGACACATGCAAGAGCTTATTTTACCCTGTAAAAATCAGAAAAAAATCAGGTGTAGAATCTGGCCATATAGGTCAAACAAAAGCCTCATTACTTCATGTATAGTTGCCCTTGTCGCTCAAATTCTCGATTTAGGATTAGATAGAAATAGGTATATATGTAAACTTGAGTTTTAAGAAAAAATCTTTAATTCTTTTTTTAAAAAAAGAAAAAACCTAAAAAATTAAAAAAAAAAAAAAAAAAAAAAATTAATCCAAATAGGTTGTCCAAATATGTGGTAAAATAATAAAATACAAAATTTGTTTTATATTGGTTTGCGTCATAATAACTTAGACTTTAAACCGCTTGACTCAGAAATTGAATGCGCTCCTATCCTAACAGGAGAACTTAGCTTGTCAAGGCGCACAGGTAGCTTCAATAAGACTTAATTGAAAACCAGGGAAACAATATTGTCAGATCATGTGGAAATCCTTGTGCTGAGCTGTCTAGTGACTTTGTAATGTGGCCTTTGTCTTAATTCAGTGAAAAATATTTTTGTGCAAACTAGGGTTTATTAGACATCAATATCAAGGTTATTTGCAAAGAAGTTTAGCATCCAAAAATTGCCTTAGACAAGCTTTCATGTGAAAACATGTGACACCAAAATGATTAACATGAATGAGTATCCAGTATTTGTCATTTTTGTAGTACAGTGGCGATAAGAGAAGAATCCAAACATTAACATTACTTAAAATTTGAATCAAAGGTCAATGAACTCAGGTAAGCATGGCACATGGAAAAGTGTTTGGTTGTATTACGTTTTGATTGCGAGTTAATCTCTTTGGGAAGAAGATGCAGTTTGCTACGCTTTGCAAATCTACTCTCGAAGTTTATCGAACATAACAATGTGCCGAGTTGTTTTACAAAACTTGTAAAAAATATCTTTAAATTATAAGTTAATAATGAACAACTGGATGTGAACTTTCTAAAAAGATGTGCATTTAATGTGTTTCTTATACCAGTACATTTTTGTTATTTGTTCCAAGGTCTGAAATATCTGTACATAAAAAGAGAGCTGAGGATTTAACTTTACAACTAGCCCAGCAAAGAGAACTTTATCTCCAGGTAAGGATATGTTAGCAGAGAGCAGTATTAACGACCTTCATTGTAATGTTGCTTACATTACAATGAAGGTCGTTAACATCATTCATTCAATGCCACATCTCCTCACAAAATGAGCCAAAATCTGTACAGCAGCATTGACTGTAATCGTAATTCAATATGCAGCGATTTGACGTGAGTAGTCCTATGACTCAGAATTGACCTGTGTTTACATTTAAAATCCAACTTTACAATCATTCAGTGCATAGTTTTTACTGTTATTTATATTAAAACTCTAAAAAACATCCCTTACGCTAAAGTTATCTCTCCATTTATTTATTTATTTATTAGTTCTTCTTTGCCTGGGGACACCCCCTTTCTTCAGTGCAAACACTGTTTTTCAGGGGTACCCAGGGATTAAACATAATACATCGAAAGTCATACGATACAGAAATATAATAAAACACACATGCAAAACAATATTCAATAAATTACTTGTTAAACCAGTCCAGCTGGTATATTGCACATCTAGCATATAAAAGTTAAAAATACACATAATTTATTTTAAAAAAACAGCAAGCAAAACCACACCAGACAGCATGCAAAACCATCCTTAAAGGATTTAGTACTTGAAACAGTTACGTTCATCATGGTTATAGGAAATTACTCTTTGTAATGTCTGGCATCAGATTTTAAAATTGGTGCAAACTTGCATAAAGTAACAAAATCATTTTAACATAGAACTAAACATTTGTCATATTCGGTTTGCAAAATCTATTAAGTATTGCATTCTTCTTTTGCATTCAGACTGAGGCTAAGCCTATCAGAGCAAGTAGAAGCCAATCAGAAAACAAGCAAAACAATTAGGCATTGTTGAGAGACGAGCAGCAGATGTATCAAAACAGGTAGGAAACAAAGCTATGCAGCCAATGCTATAATTACTGAGTGCATTCTTTAAAGGTCCTTGTGGTTCCTGATTATGTATATTGTGTTCTCTATGTGATAGAGAGCAATGGCACTTGCCATATTGCCCCATTAAAAATACCGTGGGAATGAAAAAAAACTGCGGTTTTGATGGTAGAAGAAGCAATAATGGATATGGAAAAGACCTATCAATACTGTGCTAATATTGATGGTTAACCACAAAACGGCATTTCTTGTTTGTTTATATCTTGGGCAATGAAATGGAGTTGAGGGCTCCAATTTCAGGAGGACAACAATGAGAAAAATACGGCCTTCATCTGACATCAAAATCGATAATACTTTCTGTGGTAAATTGGGGGGAGTCCCAAAGACGATTGGAACACACACCTTTAAGCACACCAAAGACGATTGGAACACACACCTTTAAGCACATCTGTGCAGTGATGAAGATATGTAGTTAAAACCCTTTGTCACAAAGCCCCTTTTATGTCATGAACCTTTTGCTCTTCATGAACGTTAAGTGCAGCAATCGAAAAATACAGTTGTTCCATTCGCCCGGGACAACCAAATTGAGTGCCGGACAACCAAAACTGATACTACAGTTGTCCGGCAGACATCCGTGAAATCTAGAGCCAAAAGTCACTTTTAACACACAGCAATCCATGCAACCTTGTCACAGATGTATAATTGTTGGATATTGGGGCTCTTGGAGTATTGTCCTTCGTAAATACCGCCAATAAAGTATAATCGCCGTTCTCAAGAAACTCCCCCACAGAAATCGCTAAAGTCTAGGTCTTCTATTCCGAAATGTTCAATCAACTCAGACTTGTGGATTCGGTGTCAACACAGTTCCTTTCATATGTTGATGATGTCAAAGGTCCAATGGACCAAGGTTAAATTTCATCTGATTTCATGTTCCAGACTAACATCTTGCGCATGGGATTATCAATTTACTTGCTGTATTTTTTTATTGTATGTCTCCCATACCGTCGTCTCCTTATTAATTTCAGCTACCAATTTTGGGTCTGGATTTTAACATGCATGTCTTATCAGCCCTTCCTCGACATGTTCATCAACGTCTTCTAGACTGCCAGCAATTGCCTTGTCCAATTGCCATCGTGTTCTTGAAGATTTAAGGGGTGCAACGAAGGGTGGGCTGTGGGTGACCACACTTGACAAAGATTGGTTCATATTGGAACTCATCAATGGGGACCACGGGATAATTTTAGTGAGGGTCCATGCTGAAGTTAGCAGATCCAGGTAGAAGTGTCTTTTCTAACTCCTGCAAGTCTTCTAAGCTTTTCCAATCCTGGAAGCCTCTTTTGCATCATTTACGGATGCTGATGGACCTATGGTCACATGATAAAATTGTGTCACTATTAAGACCCAGCATTTCTTTGTAGAGAATCCTACACGATCTTCCCCTTTGTACAACGCTTTCAGTTTTTCTGCTATTGGCCGGTCTGGTGTTTGATGTCATTATGTTCACAGACAAAGCTACAACTGCTTCCTCTGTACTACAGGCTCCCTTTTTTTACATCTCCCTTGCTGTCGTCTCCATATTTAATTTCAGCTACCAATTTTGGGTCTGGATTTTAACATGCATGTCTTATCAGCCCTTCCTCGACAAGTTCATCAGCGTCTTCTAGACTGGCAGCAATTGGTCAGCCATTCCTTGTCCAATTGCCATCGGGCCTTGAAAGATTTAAGGGGTGGACTGGGTGACCACACTTGACAGAGATTGGTTCATATTGGAACTCATCAATGGGGACCTCTGGATAATGTAGTGAGGGTCCATGCTGAAGTTAGCAGATCCAGGTAGAAGTGTCTTTTCTAACTCCTGCAAGTCTTCTAAGCTTTTCCAATCCTGGAAGCCTTTTGCATCATTTACGGATGCTGATGGAATTCCATATTGGTCACATGATAAAATTGTGTCACTCTTAAGACCAGGCATTTCTTTGTAGAGAATCCTACACGATCTTCCCCTTTGTACAACGCTTTCAGTTTTTCTGCTATTTGGCCGAGTCTGGTGTTTGATGTCATTATGTTCACAGACAAAGCTACAACTGCTTCCTCTGTACTACAGGGCTCCCTTTGTTTACATCTCCTTGCTGTCGTTCTCCATATGAATTTCAGCCTTTTTGTTTTTTTTTGTTTTTTTTTTTTGAACACTTATTGGGTATGGATTTTAACAGGAGGTCGTCTTATTCGCCCATTCTCGACAAGTCATCAGCGTTTTCTAGACTGGCAGCAATTTCCTTGTCCAATTGCCATCTGTGGCCTGAAAGATTTAAGGGGTGGACTGGGTGACCACACTTGACAAAGATTGGTTCATATTGGAACTCATCAATGGGGACCTCTGGATAATGTAGTGAGGGTCCATGCTGAAGTTAGCAGATCCAGGTAGAAGTGTCTTTTCTAACTCCTGCAAGTCTTCTAAGCTTTTCCAATCCTGGAAGCCTTTTGCATCATTTACGGATGCTGATGGAATTCCATATTGGTCACATGATAAAATTGTGTCACTCTTAAGGCCAGGCATTTCTTTGTAGAGAATCCTACACGATCTTCCCCTTTGTACAACGCTTTAAGTTTTTCTGGTATGTTGCCGAGTCTGAGGGTTCGATGTCATTATGTTCACAGACAAAGCTACAACTGCTTCCTCTGTACTACAGGGCTCCCCTTTTTGATATCACAAGTGGGACAAATTGACCCAAATGCATGTAAGTTATTCAGTCGTGCACTTAATACAAAAGGTTTTGCATCTGGCATTGTTCACACAGAGTTGTCATGTATTCCCTTGCAAATTTGGCAAGTCACCTCTCTGCTTGCAATGGAGCCTCTCAATGACTACAAGGCTGCTAGGGAATCTGCTGAGAATTTCAGATTCTTGCAGCAATTCTTCAGGGGATTTAGTATTGAATATCTACTTTTGATCTCTTGGACGACAGTGAATTAATTTCGATTTCTGAATGTTTTCTTTTCATGGCACATACGTCTCACACTATTCTAAAGGGCCAACGTTGTGAAGACTGACTGTTTGCGTGACTGGGAACTGAAATTGTGTGTTTTTATGGTTGCTTTTGCAAATGTTCTGGGGGGGAAATTTCAGTGGTACAAGCATATTCAAGTTTCAAGTCTGTTTATTGTTCAAACCTTACTAAGACAAAGAACATAAGCACCAATACATTACAGTACAGCACAAAAATTTCCATTATTGCAACAAAATACATCAAAATTATTACATAATATAAAAATAACATCACATATAGATTTATACATAATAGGAAGCTGATCTCATAAGTGTTTTAGAATACGTAAAATCACACCAGTTAAAGCAATATTAGCACATTTTTTGAAGAGCGCCCCCAATTTTTCAAATATTTGGAGATTTTTACACGTTGCATTGGTAACTGGCTAGTTAACTATACCGTGAAGGTGTAAAGCTCGAAAATGTCTATGTGTCACAAACAAAGGAATTTTTGTACTAGAATAATTATTATCGGGGATCCCCGATAATAATTCAACGGCTGCTGGACGGCCTTCCAATGTTAAAATAGCCGGGAATAAGCGCCATGTACGTGTCTACGCTCATCCATTAGTTGTTTTAATAGTTCAGGCAAGTCAAGTTAGAGGTTATTTTCTCGGGTGGGCCATTTCCTCATGCGGACATAAACGTAGCATTCCAGCTCTGCCGTTAAGTCCAATCTGGGATCCCAATTCTAATTACAAAATCGCTTATTTTGTGATAAATACGCCTTTTTTAGCATTCTCGTTCGCAGGTATAGTCTCCTAGATAATTACCAACGTAACTGTGCAAAAATATCAAATTTTGAAAATTGGGGGCGCTCTTCAAAAAAATGTTGCCAATAGTGGCTTTAAAATCAATCTCACCATAATGATTGGTGTTCAGATGCAGCTGAAGCAGATGAAATACTTGCATTGCTTGGCTTGGGAGTACGCTTACCATCTTTTCTTCTGCTTTTGGAACCCCCCCCCTTCCTAACTTTCTGCAGATAAAACAGTTCTGGTCACTGTGTGGCTTCCACTCAACAGGCAAATTTTGCAATTCAGAATTTCTATCTTCCTCAGTTGATATCTGGGCATGCAGTTTGATACGTCATCTATAATGATATCACAAGTAGGCCAAATTGACCCAAATGCATATAAGTTAAAAGCCATGCACTTAATACAAAAGTTGTGTGCACATGGCACTGTTTGGACAGGTTGTCAAGTATTCCCTTGCAAATTTGGCAAGTCACCTCTTGGTTCAATGGATGCCTCTAAATTGACTACAAGGCTGCTAGGGAATCTGCTGAGAATTTCAGATTCTTGCAGCAGTTCTTCAAGGGATGAATATTGAATATCTACTTTTGATCTCTGGACGACGTGAATTGAATTTTGATTTCGGAATGTTTTCTTTTCACGGCACGTTTCTCTTACCAGTCAATTTCTGTACAAATGATTCTAAAGGGCCAACATTGTGAAGACTGACTGTTGCATGACCAGATCTGAATTTTTTTGTATGTGCTTTTGCAAACTGTTTCCGTGGGGAAATTACAGTGGCATGAGCATATGAATGGTGCTGGTGCTGAAGCAGATGAGATACTTGCGTTGCTTGGCTTGAGAGTACGCGTTCCGCCACTCTTTTTCTTCTGCTTTCGACCCCCTTTCCTACTTACTGCAGGTATAAATTCTTGTCACCATGTGGCTTCCACTCAACAGGCAAATTTTGCAATTCAGAATTTTGCCTTCCTCAGTTGATATCTGGGCATGCAGTTTGATACGTCATCTATAATGATATCACAAGTAGGACAAATTGCCTCAAATGCAGGTAAGTTAACAGTCATGCACTTAACAACGTGTGGTGCACATGCATTCGTTCAACACAGGGTTGTCAACACTTTCATAAGATGAATTAGGAGCCGGGAGCAGAAATCTAGAAAAAAGCGGCTCCTTGTCCCTAATTTTTTAAGGGAACCGGGAGCCGTTTTGTTAGGACCGGGAAGTTATTTAACAAATTACTATTACGGCAAGAGTACAATGGGGAAATCTCAAAAAAAGGTCCCGAAATCGACAGATATTACGGGGCATCGTAACAGTTCCAGCCCTAAGAGAATATAGTTCAATTCGTACAAGATAATCTAAATCCCTGCTAAAACGAAGAAATCACATTACATGAGTACGTATTACGAAAGTTCCAAAGATGTGCAAAATTTCGAACGGGATATGGTAAATTGACCCACCCAAGCTTTCAAGTTACTTCCGGGTTAGTTTGAAAGGACGTTTCTAGATACCAAGTCACACACAGTATTTAATTAAAAATTGTTTTGGAGATAAACAAACTCGTACGGGTTATTTATTTTTCTTTTTCTGTAACCCATTTTTTATTTTGTTGATGCCCATATCGGTCCATTTATAGTGCGCTTATAGGCAATATGGCGCAACATCAGTGTTTACTTTTGTTAAATGTAATGTAGATGTCATTAATAAGGATCCATGTGCTATCGGAATGCTATCGGGCCAAAGGTTGTTAAGTGCATTTAAATCACGGCTGTAATGTGCACTGAAATACACATTCTATGTGTGTAATTGTATTTCAAAAACCCATTTCGGATGCCTTTTCAAACGAAGTATTCAATAACTTTTAATCAGGAATGAGTTACACAAATGGAACCGGGCTGACAATTTGCTTTCAAAATCCGGCGCACGGGTGGCCGATTTTTCTTGTCTTACCGAGCGACAAAACTTGGGAACCACTGGGTAAAAATCGCCCGGCGCCCTCGGCAAGGAAAGGCTTGGTTGTCAAGTTTATGCCCCTTGCAATTTGGCAAGTCGCCTTCTGGTTGCAAATTATGGATGCCTCTAACGTAGACTACGAGGACTGCTATACTTGTTCGGTATCTGGAGTTTGGGGGTGACGTCATGACGCGACATTGCATTCGCTCTAGCGATTGGATTGCGCCGCCTTTGTTTGCGTGCATTACATGTGCAATTCTAGGTCGACGGTAAGTTTATCGGGTGCTGCAAAAACCTAACACGCGCCGTGACGTCACCCCAAACTTTAAAAAACAGGGTATATAGGGAATCGCTGAGAATTTAGATTCTACAGCAATTCTCAAGCGATGAGTATTGCATATTTTTTTTCCTTTTGATCTCTTGGACGAAGGTCAATTTATTTCGATTACGAATGTTTTCCTTTTCATGGAAGTCTCTTACCAGTCAATTTGTGTGCACACGATTCTAAAAGGCCAACGTTGTGAAGACTATTTGTTGATGACCAGATCTGATTTTTTTGTTAAAACATGTTCCGTGGGAATTCAGTGGTGTGCGGGTGTATGAATGGGCTCAGATGGTGCAGAAGCAGAGTGAATACTTCTGTTTTTTGGGGCTGGGCTTGGGAGTACGCATTACCTCCCTTCTTTCTTATGCTTTTGACCCCCCTTCCTTATTACTGGCAGTACAAAAAGTTATGGTCACTGTGTGGCTTCACTAAACAGGCAGATTTGACAATTTCGAAGTGCTACCTTCCTCAGTTGATATTGGGCATGCAGTGTGATACAACATATATGATGAAGCCCAAGTGGACAATATTGACTCAAATGCAGGTAAGTTAACAGTCATGCACTTAATACAAAAGTTGTGTGCACAAGGCACTGTTCGCACAGGGTTGTCAAGTATTCCCTTGCAAATTTGGTAAATCACTCTCTGGCTTGCCAATGGATGCATCTAATTGAATACAAGGATGCTTAGGGAAATGCTGGCTGAGAATTTCAGATTCTGGCAGCAAGGGATGATAATTTGAATATCTACTTTTGGATCTCTTAGGACACACTGACGTAATTTTGATTTCTGAATGTTTTTCTTTTCATGGCATTTCTCTCTTACCATTCAATGTGTGTGCACACGCTTCTAAAGGACGCAACGTTTTTAAAAGACTGCTGTTGCGTGACCAGATCGAATGATTTTTTTTTTTTGCTTTGCTTTTGTCAAACTGTGTCTGTTGGGGAAATTTCAGTGGTACGAGCATGTCAATGTCTCAATAGTGATGAAGCAGATGAAATACTTGCATTGCTTGCTTACCTCCCCTCTTTTTCTTTTGCTTTCGGAACCCATCTTCCTAACTTACTGCGGTAAAACAGTTCTTGCCACTGTGTGGCTTCCACTCAACAGGCAAATTTTGCAATTCAGAATTTCTATCTTCCTCAGTTGATATCTGGGCATGATATATCATTGTCTTTTGACAGAGCAAAAGTGATTGGGATGGATATCTTCTTTGTCATTTGTTGTATCAATGTTGAAAATCTTAACAACAAGAGTATGGTAGAGCTGGCCTGATGAGGGGTCAGTTTCAGTTGTTAAGAACATTTTCTCTTTCAAAGAGTACCCGCATCGTCGACATATTTTCCCAAGAGCAGCCATATGCCTCTCCATTCCAGCCATGTTTTCACCGCTAATGCTGTAGCAAAATTAGAACAGAAATATATTAATAAGACGTGTGTTCCGGGACGTACCCAAGGTCAGAAAAGCAACCTCCCGTGGTTCATAAAACAAATTCACAATAAGTCGGGGCCAAAGCTACAACTACTTCCTCTGTACTACAAGGCTCCCCTTTTTCCACCACAAAGTTATCAACAAGTTTTTTTAATGTTTTAAGGCGGAGTTTTGTTGGAGTGTGAAGCATCTAATATGGGACTTTAAGACCTTCCTGGTCTCTTAGGGATAGCCTGACTAGTAGAACTTCACTTTCTACACCATACTGACACCATGGCCAATGAAGGCATTGTATTTTACTTATACTGTAAAAGTTGAAATTTTCGCGCTACATTAATTTTCGCGCTTTTCGCACGCTTCTGAGCTAGCGCGAAATTAAAAACCCGCGAAAATGTTTATTTTGTGTGTAGGTCTATGTAGGATAGCTGAAAAGAGCGAATTTAAAACACAAAAATGTTTAAATTGCTGACAACGCAAAATTACACACGCGAAAATTATCACTTTTACAGTATTAGGACAATTTGTGTAGCAGCATTTTAGTTGCACTCTTTCTAGCATGTACGTAAGCTCTGGTGTGCAGTTTGATACATCATCTATGATGATATCACAAGTAGGAAAAATTGACCCAAATGCATGTAAATTAACAGTCATGCACTTAATACAAAAGTTTTTGCACCTGGCATTGTTCACACAGAGTTGTCAAGTATTCCCTTGCAAATTTTGGCAAGTCGCCTCTCTGGTTTGCAATGGATGCCTCCAAAGTATACTACGAGACTGGCTATACTTTGTTCGGACTCGAGTTTGATGTGACGTCATGACGCGACTTATGCAATTCCGCTCTAGCGTTTGGATTGCGCCCCATTAACAAATGTTTGCGTTCGTAAATGCTGCAATTCTAAGGTCAACGCTACGTGCTTTCTCCCCCCGACGTGCAAAGCCTAACACGCGCAGTGACTTCACCCCCAACTTGATATCGAACAGAGTATAGGGAATCTGCGGAGAATTTCAGATTCTTGCAGCAATTCTTCCAAGGAACGAGTATTGAATATCTACTTTAGATCTCTTGGACGACATGAATTATTTTAGATGTCTGAATGTTTTCTTTTCATAGGCACGTCTCTACTTACCATCCATTTTTGTGTGGCACACGATTCTAAGGGCCAACGTTGGTGAGAACGACTGTTTATGCGTGACCAGAACTGAACTTTTTTGTTGTTTATGTGCTTTTTTGCAAATTGTTTCTGTGGGGAAATTTCAGTGGTACGCCGCATATTCCAGTTTCAAGTTATTGTTTTTAGAATTGTTCAAACCTTACAGACAAAGACATAAGCACCAATACATTACAGAACAAAAATTTCCCTATTGCAACAAAATCTCAAAATTAATTACATATATAAAAATACATCAACATATAGATTTATACCATATTAGGAAGATGATCTCATAAGGGTTTAAGAAATAATATAAAAATTTACCACAAGTTAATCAATTCCTCTACTACCATATTAATGTGCTCAGATGAAGCTGAAGCAGATGAAATACTTGTTTACTGCTGGGAGATTCTTCCGGACACTCCTTTCTTCTGCTTTTGAACCACAACCCCCTCTTTGTACTTAAGCTGCGGTAAAACATTTCTTGCCACTGTCTTGCTTCCACTCAACAGGGCAATTTTTGCAATTCAGAATTTCTATCTTCCTCAGTTGATATCTGGGCATGATATGTCTTTTGACAGTAGAGCAAAGTGAACTGGGATGGATATCTTAATATCATATGCCTCTTCACTAGTCCAGCCCTGATTTCCCGTTAATGCTGTAACAAAATTAGAATAGAAATATATAAATAGATTTGTAGCATTCATTTCCCCCATATGAGCAGCGTAATATTACCAGTACACTTACTTGGGATTTCTGTAAATCTTTTGATTAATAGGGTTCTCTTTCTCGAAAGTTCTGTAAATTGTAAATAATAATATAACTCACACATTTTGAACTTCATTTAACACTTACTCAAAATACAACAATTTTAAGCTCAAAATTACACAACTTCGTTGGTACTTCATATCCATCTGTTTACCGGACAAAAATTATGATATTGGAAATCTCGGCATTGCTGTTCGTGAGAAGAAATGCTGTTTCATTCAGCCAAAAATTCACCAACTTTTGATGGTGTTTTTTCAGTAATCTTCAGTGGACATCCCATTTTGTTTTTTCTAAAAAAAATTTCTGTGTTGCATTCTGGGTGAAAATGCCCTCCTAATATGGACAGCACTTTGTGCTCTGCCTGATTGTCTGAGCTAAATTAGAATCACAACAATAACATCATTTCTATTATGTTTCGGATTTCCGAATCCTGATTGGTCACCATGACATCTTTGTGAAGAATTCCTTTTGCGGTGCTGACCTTTTATACAGTGATATATCGCTGTGCACCAAAAAGATTATGATTTCACTTTGTTATGTATATGTGATGTGATCTGTGAAAACCCGCCACATGTCACACAGGACACTTTTGAAAAAATAAAGAAAATAGCTTAAAATATGTTATATTATACTTTATTTTTTGTCAGATTGTATAAGGCGTAACTTTTGACGTATGTGTCAAAGAAGAAAGAAGTAAACAGTTATGGAAACTTAATATTTCAAACTTTGCAGTGATAGTAAAAACTCAAAATATAAATTTCCCACCATGTGGCGGGTTTTCCCAGATCGCATCACATATTATATAAAGAAAGTTGTTTAAAAATATGGAACCTAAAGTTTTGACGTACAACCAAAAATTACAACCTGGTTGTTAGTTGGACTACCACTTTTTTCCCTTAATTCAGATGTTGGTTTTTTGTAAATGTTCTATCCAACAGCTAGCAGATCAACTCGCCAGAGAAAGACGCATACAGCAAGACAGGAAGTATTTGCAGAGAGAACTGGATAAAAGCAAACTGGAAGCTGGCAGGTCAGGCTGGTAAATAGCATTAAATGAGTACTCTGAAATTGAAAGAGTTAAAGCTTTAGAATTACAATCTTAAACAAAAATAGAGCAAGAGCAACTCTACCTTTGTTTTTCAATTCACAAAAGTTATATCTATTAATCAAACCTACATATACCTTGTAAGTTATGTTAAATTAGAAAAACGTAAACCTTTCAATGTAGCATGGGATTTAGTTGCTGGGTATTCCACCTTAGACACAATTTGGAAAGGACCAGGGTCATATTCCTATCCAAGATAAAAATGCTTGTGTGTGTATGTACTTGGTCACAAATACAGCTGAACATCTTCATAGGCTCCACAACAGGAAAAACTTGAATCAAAAAATAGTAGTTATATGTATGGAGGGATAACCTTAATGGTCCAGAAACTACATGATTCTCTGGGTTAACAAGATTGAATTAGTTATTTTTCGAGGGGGGAGAGAGAGACTGTTGGGAGAGAAGAGAGAGAGAGAGACTGTTGCAAACAAGTTCTGAAAAAAGGAAAGAAATGTGCTTCTAACCATATTTGAACTTGCGACCATTAAACCAATGGAGCTGAGTGAAAAGCGGAATGATAGATTTATCTGTAAGTCTTAGGTCCAAAGACAACACACTAATTTAATCTTGTTAACCCGGAGAACTATGTAGACCAAACCAATGCAATTTGTATCAATACTCTTTCTGATGAAATCTGTTAGGTATGCAATAAATGTTTTGAGGGTATGGGCAGTAGTTATATATCAGCAGGATAAATAGGATCAGACCCATTAATTTTCCCTGTCTCTTTGGTGCGCGTGCGGTCACCACATCCCGGCTGGGTACGCTGGTGCTTAATGTTATGAAAGTGTGTATAAGCTCTCTAACATTAACTACTACAACAACGGTTCAATTATTTAAACTCTGTAGGGTACCTGGTGCAATGCGGTTGTCAGACCTGGACATTGGTTCCCAACCTCCCCACCAGCACAGTACAGGAAGGATGCTAGCAGCTGACCTCCTAGCCAGATCTAATGGGGATTACCGCAGGAGTTCTAGGTCATCCAAGTCTGGATCGAGTGAGAGTGAACCATAACAAGTGACAGGGTATAGATTATTGTACCACAAGGAAAATACCACCATTTATTTTGTTTTGTGTGTTTTGTTTATTTTGGTGTATTAGTCTTGTGTTTATTAATAATTTATTCTGTATTTTGTCCAGCCTTTGATCCTGTGACATGTGTTCGTTTACGTTAAAGGGAAAGCGTGGCCCACTGGTTAGGATATTTCGCATCGTGAATGCAAGAAGGTCCTAAGTGCAGCAGCTGCCATTTGTCAGAACTTCTCAGCAAACATACTATTATACAAAGGTTTTGATCAGTCGCTCTTGAAATGGTGCTTCAGGCAACTGTGTCACCTGAAGAACCATTTCAAGAGCCACTGACTCACGGAAAATTAAATTGAGTTATCCTAATACACGGCAGTAACATGGCAGCTATTGCAGTTAAAACTTTCTTGCACTCGCGCGATGATTTGCCTTTGGTGCAGGTGGTCCCTGGTTCAAGTCCTGACAAGGGTCACTTGCAGAAATTTTATCAGGTAATTTTATCAACTATTGATTAAAACTGGAATTCCACTCTCCTCATGGTTCATTTGGACTTTGGCAAATGAACCATGAGAATATTCCGTCCTTTGGAGATGACGTTAAGCTACCAGTCCATGTGCATGGAAAATTTACGTTTGTAAATTGCAGCCAATTTAAATAAGAGTAGGGTGTAACAACATCTTCCCAGCAGTTTCTCTCCCTGTTACTCTCAGTCCAGGTTCATTTGAAACCAGCAAGTGGCACAGTGTATTTCAAGTGTTGTGAAAGGAATGAATTTCATGACTATCAAGGGAGTGTGTAGATACCTACTTGGTTTTGTTATTTGATATACCATGTAATGGCACACATTTGTTTTTGTGATTTTCACTTCCTAAAATTTCTGTTCTGGATGCCATATCAGATTATTATCTGCCCCGATTGAGAATCCCATTTGCGTTTGCTGATGTACTTGTTTACAGCCCTTTGTTATAAATATCAATGCTAAGTCTTTATTGGGCCTTTTAAGAACTTTAGGCTGGTTAGAGTATAGTATAGTCTGGTAGAGTTTGCAAAGTTTGAAGAAGTCAAATGCCATTAGTGAGCTCTTACCATTTCCTGAAAATGGTGTTAAAGTGCAATTATTATTTAATGTTGATAGTGGTTTTTGTATTGTATTTGGGTGTTTTCACAGTAAAGGTACCTAAAATATAACATTGTGTCAACAATTTCAAGCTGATTAAACAGCATTATTTTGTAAACTACTTTCTTAATTACTTTTTTGTTCAATGTTGATCATCTATTGGTAAAGAGATAAATTAAGAACTATTAATTTTCTACCTTAATGTTCTGAAAATTATCCAACTGTGGGTCTATGGGGGAAATATTAACGGTTGTAACATTTGACACACTGTTACAACCGTTATGAGTTGTGGCCCTATCTGAAAAAGTATGCAGTGTACATTGCTAGCAGTGTTCCTGAGTTTAAGACACTGTGCCATGTATTACCTAGATGAAATGGGAGCAACAATAGATTGTTTGTTCTTAAAAATATCACATTTGTAAGTTCAAAAAGTTTGACACACTATGTTTGCAACCCTTATTCAAATGAATTGAGCTCTAATTTTCTTACACAAATAGAACATCGTTGATGTTTTCATTTGGGTGGCCATGAATCTTCTTTCCGTTTTACAAACAGAACTTAAAATATCCCTTATTTAGACCAATTTTTTCGAATCAACACTGGTCACAACACAAAAAATCCTTTCACTTTTCTCTCTGCTTCCTATACCTGTAAATTACGTAAAAAGTTATAAATTCAGTATTCCGACTTTAAAATGGACAATGAATTTCCCTTCCCGATAGGTACCTTTACTGGAAAACACCCATTTGTGTTTTCTTCTGTATGTGTTTGGTGGTAATATAAATTTTGTAGTTCTCATATTAATTGGGTTTCTTTTCTTATGATTGCAAAGCAGTAAAATGATAACTACATTAATGATTGGGCAATTTTTTTTTTTTTTTTTTTTTTGTTGCTTTGAAATATCCCTTTTCATATTGATAAACAGGTGGAAAAAAAAGTAGGTAAAGGGGACGGACCTGTGTACACAGAATGGAGCCAACTCTCTTTCGAAGCGATTGTGGGCAGACTCCACATATAATGTTGCTGTAGGTTATCGCCACAAATGTTAACCTCCCTCTAACTACCGCGAGTGGCTGTTTAACCTTCTCCCACTTGATTATATAATACCCAGTTTATACACCCTAGGTAGGGAGTAGTTAATTGAGGTAAAGGTCCTTACTCAAAGTGCAACACATTGGCCACAATGGGCTCGACCTCACAACCTTTGGTATGTGGTCTTGGCGCTTTATCCACTAGACCACGATTGCCCTCGAACAGGTGGTATTGGGTTCATAAAGTTGTAATAGCAAAACAATATATTGGACAAGATATCAGAAGTTGTGGATGTAAATCAAATATGAACAGTTTTTACTGATGATATTTACTTAAATTGTAAATTAACCTTTTTTTCAAGCTTTTATTTATATTTTAGAATAATTATGAGCACAAAACTTGTTATAAATCATGTTTTCCCTCGAATCAATTTTTTGAGTTCAACCTTAAAATACTCTTGTTTTTAATTATTTTAGTGTCATTGTTAGTGTTATGCAAGTGCTCAGAGCCATTTTGTCGTGTGGATTTTTGGGTCTATAAGCTCAAAAACATGACATAAATGTGGGTCTTGTAATCAATGTTTCAAGGAGCTGAAATATTGCCCAAGTCTTTCTATTCTGCTTAGTGATGTAAAATTTGATGTCCAATTAAAAATGGGCACAAGTCTGAAGTACTTTTTTTTTTTTTTGTTTGGGGGGGGGCTGCAAATTCATCATCTTCAAGGCTGACAAATAATTGGCAATTTCTAGTTGGAATCTCTGCCTGTCTTTGGAAGATCAGCTAAAGTCTCATGGGGGATTGTGGATATCATTTGAATGGCGCATTGGGTAATTGTTTCTGCAATTGAAGTCTCCACCACTGCTGTAAGACTGCAATTAAATCTTCCACGGGATGTAGATTACAACTGGAATAGCCATTTGACACTTCAATGAAGGAGTGCCCTTCTCATAAAGATTAAAGGTTAGGTCTTGCACATGGTATAGTGTAGATTTCAATGGAATAGCCCCATATATGTGATCTTCACTTTCTTGTCAGATTCTCAGTGGATTCAGGCACTTGTGCTTTAATTTAAGAAAGAGTTCGTATGTGATCCCCCCCCCTGTAAATTGTACATTTATGGCATTTTGTACAATTTGGCATTTCACTAAAAATCCAACCCTAGGCCAAAAATAAAAATTTGCTACATGTAGAACTTTGAAGGGGTACCTATGGAACTCTTCCCCCAATGGAATTTGAACCCTCTTGTTTAAGTGGGAAAACTACCATCTTGTTCATAATCATTGGAAACCTTGTTTTAGTAAAATATTGGCAGCTATGCAAAGTTATAGGCCTGAAACGCATGTTAACTTACTTTCTTTCTCCCTCCCCGTCCCATCCCAATCAGTGTTGAAATTATAAGAGTGAACCAAGGTGTCCATGCTCTGCACATTGAATTGAGGGCGGGTCGTGATCCATAATCTGCACAGTGTTCCAACAATTATGAACAGATTGGGGTAGTTTAACGCACCTGAGGTCTTCTGTCCAATCTTATTGTCCCCGCAAAGAACTATTCTGAACGGACTATAAAATGAGCAGCGTCCGTCGTCCGTCCGTCTGGTTCGTCCGTCCGTGTCGTCCGTCCTTCGTCCGTGATAAAAATGTTAACCCATGTTTTGTACGATTTAGCTGGAGGTTCCGTAGGGCCACAATTATGTACATGTGGAAAATCGGGGGTGATTCCTTGACCTGATTAGATGGTTGGGCGTAAAATATGCTTTAAGTAATCTAATTTGCATAAATTTTAGGAAATGTTCCTGCAAGGCCTTTTCACAAGTTTTCTGGAGTTGCCGTAGCATATAATGATGTAACTTGGTGTAAGGAAGCGGTCTAAGAGTGTTTCGAAACCTGATTAGGGGGGGCATTTTTGCAAATGATCTAAGTAATATGCAAAAAACGGGCGTAATTGCTAGATTTTTGACACTGTACATTGGATACTCACAATTCTGCGCTGCATGAAGCTATCAGGGGGCACATCTTAATGCAATTTGAAATATGTTGAATTATTATGCGTGCCATGGCTTAGGTATGCGAATGAGCTAATTAATGCATAATGCTGTACCTCTGAAACGGTACATCGGATATGCAAATTCTTCGCTACATGAGACTACTCTGCCATAGGGAGGGGGTGGGGTTTGGGGAGGGGTTTAGGTGTTGGGGAGGGGGGTTTAGGTATTGCGGGGTTTTGGGGACGGGTGGGGGTGGGGTGTTTGCAGAGTGTTGGGGAAGGGGGAGGTGGTTGGGAGTTGTGGGGGTGTTGGGGAGGGGGGTGGGTGTTGCAGGGTGTTGAGGGTGGATGTTGCGGGGTTTGGGAGGGTGGGGTTTTGCAGGGTGTTGGGATGAGATGGGGTGTTGCTGGGTTTTTGGGGAGGGGGTGGGGTGTTGTTAGTTGGCATTTATCGCAGTTAAGTGATCGCGACCATTCGGCGGGGACATATTTACCCCCGCACGCTTAAATACGAGTTTCGGCCTTGTTGGTGTTATTTACATATGGTTTTGTATTTATCAATCAGAGATATTGTAAGAAAGGCTTGAAGGTTTGGTATAGATTAGGGATATTTTTTTGATTGGTTTACTCATATCATGTTATATCATGTAATGGAGCCAATCAGAAATAACGAAGTGTTTTCTCCTCAGACCCTAGGCATGTGTTCTAAATTAGCTACTACTACTTCAACAGTAATCATAAAGGGCTATTTCTATTTCCTTTTGCCTACCATAGCTTAGTGGTAACAAGGGAATTCTGGATTCTTAGATGGATTGTACATTCAAGACTATTACTGGTGCTCCGGAAGTGGTTGAAGCATATTTCTTTTAGTATTGTGACCGAACTTCTGTGGATGTGGTCCATTTATGTGTTTGAATTTAGAATGTGCTTGCAAAAAGGTTTGATGATATCCTGAGACCATTCTTTTATGATATTTTAAAAATATCATATTTTTCTTTCAAACAATGGGCATTTTGTGATCCATCTTGTCTTGCCAACTGATCTCAAAAGATCATCTAAACCATTGGTCTAAGTATTGTTTGTGTGTCTAATCTTACAAGCATATTTGGTCTACTTTTAGGATTTTTTTTTTCAATACAGTGGCCCCCGGAACTCTGTGATAAAAAATATTTGCCCAAAATATTAAAATGTACTCTCAGAATCAACTGAATTTGGAAGATATATATGGAACACTTAACAAAAAGGTGGATGCAAAGAGGTTACGAAATGCATCTTTAAGTTTGAGATTTTAAGTTAAGTTAAAGGTGGATAATCCAATTCAATTAAATTAAGTTTTCATTTTGTTTGAATGACCCTGACCCCATATCCCATCAGGTTTCACGCCAGTACTTCAATCCATTTTGATATGAGAGCTAAAAACATGATTTTGTGAGCCCCATAAAATACTGTTTATGATTATTATTGATTGACCAAAACAGAACACTTTACTCGCATTACACCCAAATCAAACATCTTCTATTCCTTAAAATCTAGTTTCCTGGAAACAGGCTATTACCAATCAGGCCATGCATGGATTTTTAATAGAACACACAGTAAGAGTCAACAAATTTTTGGCTTTGTGGAAAATAAAATAGAGCCAAATTAGATAAGGTGTACTCGGGACAGGAACCTTTCTTGAAAATGGAAAATATCCCTCTAAAATATGTCCAGGGTCGTGTAAATATGTTTTGGTAACCTTTTTAGATCGTTGCAATATATTATTGATAACTAATTAGAGCAAGTTTTGAAGCAAGTTAAAGGTCGGAATATTCACAAGCCATCTGTGATGTGTACTAGACTGCTCCTATTATACAGCAATTAAGAAGCTCTGTTTGCATTGGAGACAAATAGAAATCAAACGACTGCCTCCTAAGTTAACATACCACAGACGACATAGCCACTAACTGGGTTGAATCTTTGACTGAATGAGTTGCTTGCCCAAAAACCAGACAGCAAATATTGGTTGAAAAATGTAATTGTGTAATTGTAATTCTTTGTGTAAATATCTTGCTCACCAACGTCTAGACTATGAGCAATGATTAATAATGTTCATGTCTGCTGCCAGCTTCCAGAAAACTGACATTTAAAGGGTCAGAAGGAGATCTTCAGAAGATAGGGATTTCTCTAAATTTGAGCTTTATTGGCTACTGAGAACAATTCAAAGGTTTATTGGACAAAGAAATAGAAAAGACAACCAAACATTAGGTTTTGAACTTGTCTGCTGTTCTAAGGCCTAAAAAAAAATTGTTTGATTGGCGTAACATAGAAAAAAAATAGGGTAGGTAGGTCGGAATTTTTTTTTTTTTTTTTTATGTTTCACATACCAGAACACAAAATATATGACACACATACAAAAACAAATGGCACATCTTCACTTTTTCTGTAACACATCTTTTTATTTGTCATTTTGGAGGCATCATATCGCGGTGGAGGCATCATATTGCGATGCTAAATGAAAATATTTGTTTTACATGTTTTTAAAACTTTTTTTTTTTGCACAAAAAAAATAAAAATATTTAGGGTCGGCGGTAAAAATAGGGTCGGTCGGGTTACGCCAATCAAACAATTTTTTTTTAGGCCTAATTGGCCTGTAAAGAAGCATGCTTGGATGTTTTGTAGTGTTTGACAGAAAATACTAAATCATCTCTTTGTTGCATAAAATGGCATTTTCAGTTTATTCACTTCATATGTGATTTAAAGACAATATCAGTGATTCACCCAAAAGAGTCAAAATATTTGAAATTTGCCAGAATAGCTTAAAAGTTAAGGAAAAGTCAGTAGAATAGTTATAAATTACCTTTTCCAACTGAAGAATTGCTAGAAAAGGAAGAAAACGGCAGTGTGCAAAGATACGAATCTCCATTGAATTACGTGTAGTAGTAAGTGTCCGTACAGAAAGTAATGACTAAAATATCTGATTTTGTCCTCATTAGGTTGCTTCTGGTCTTATCATTTGCAGGTTATGTTTAGATACTCGTACTTGTTACAAATATGCAAAAATCTGATTTTTGATTATTTTTTTGGATATTTTGATTAAGCAAATCACTGATACAGGGTGAGTCAAAAAAAACTTGACCCGGATTATGTCCGCCATTTTGAGTTTTTAAATAATATATATATAATGTATGTGATATCATCGGAAAGCCTATTTCATTATCTTTCATTTGCTGCAAAGATAATTCCAATCGGTTAAGTATAGGCCAAGCTACAGTCTTTTGAATCAAGTAGTCCGGTTTAAAAAAAAAAAAAAAAAAAACTGTAACACATCTTTTTATTTGTCATTTTGGAGGCATCATATCGCGGTGGAGGCATCATATTGCGATACTAAATGAAAATATTTGTTTTACATGTTTTTAAAACTTTTTTTTTTTGCACAAAAAAAAAAATATTTAGGGTCGGCGGTAAAAATAGGGTCGGTCGGGTTACGCCAATCAAACAATTTTTTTTAGGCCTAATTGGCCTGTAAAGAAGCATGCTTGGATGTTTTGTAGTGTTTGACAGAAAATACTAAATCATCTCTTTGTTGCATAAAATGGCATTTTCAGTTTATTCACTTCATATGTGATTTAAAGACACTATCAGTGATTCACCCAAAAGAGTCAAAATATTTGAAATTTGCCAGAATAGCTTAAAAGTTAAGGAAAAGTCAGTAGAATAGTCATAAATTACCTTTTCCAACTGAAGAATTGCTAGAAAAGGAAGAAAACGGCAGTGTGCAAAGATACGAATCTCCATTGAATTACGTGTAGTAGTAAGTGTCCGTACAGAAAGTAATGACTAAAATATATGATTTTGTCCTCATTAGGTTGCTTCTGGTCTTATCATTTGCAGGTTATGTTTAGATACTCGTACTTGTTACAAATATGCAAAAATCTGATTTTTGATTATTTTTTTGGATATTTTGATTAAGCAAATCACTGATAGTGCCTTTAATACATTGGTAAGCATTCTAAATGTGCAAAAAAAATGGAGGCACATTTTCTTCTGGAAATGTCCTTGTGTTTCTTTAAGGGGCTTAATGTAGAAGTTGAAAATGACAGATTTTTGGCGTGGAACATGTTTCTGTGCATGCAGCATTGTCTGCATACAGGTTTTTTTCCATCAAATTAAAGCAAATAGTTTTTGATGTCTTGGGAAATACAACAAATCTAAAATTCCACTGGTTGTACCCTTCAGTGAAAAAGCAGGTTTCAGCAGTTAGTGTCATTATTTTCATTTAATAAAAAAAATACACACGGTAAGAAAGAGCTTCATGAAAAAGTTTACTCTAGTCTTAAATCCTCTGAAATACGAGTTCATTACACTAACATAATATTTCAAGTGCGTATCGATTTCAGTGCCCAGTTTGATCATTAAGCAACTTGTATTCTGCCCATTCATTGGCACACTTTTCAGTTGAAAAAAAATTGTGTCACTTGGATGATGTTCAACAAGATTAGGCTTTATTACGTATTGAATACATTTCAATGCATCTCGCTGATTGGGCCCATGGAATATGCTTGTTTCAAGTCTCTAAAGCAATCTGAAAACTGTGTTCACACCCTCATTTGGTTGTCCCATGTATGTGACAAGGATATCTGATTTCAATATATTTTTACTGTCTTCAAAATTATGGGCAATAAATAATGAAGACAGTTTTATAGCTATAAAAAAAAAAAAAAAAAAAAAAATCTACTCAAATATTAACCTACTTCAAATGAGACAGTGATTTTAAGTAATTTCCATGTATATGTACATATTTTTGTTAGTCATCAAGCATTTCAAATGGTTTCTTTGCAGCTGTAGGTAGTGCTTTTGGTGGTCTTTAAGTTGGCATAGTACCAATTATGAGAAAGTACAGACATTGTTTTTAGGGGTCACATTGTAGTGTTCAGCCAAGAGGTACCCTGATTGTAAAATAACCCTTAGGCTTTATTACGTATTGAATACATTTCAATGCATCTCGCTGATTGGGCCCATGGAATATGCTTGTTTCAAGTCTCTAAAGCAACCTGAAAACTGTGTTCACCCCCTCATTTGGTTGTCCCATGTATGTGACAAGGATATCTGATTTCAATATATTTTTACTGTCTTCAAAATTATGGGCAATAAATAATGAAGACAGTTTTATAGCTATTTTCATGAAGCACATACTTGTCAAAAAATAAATTCCCCTCCCCTGCATATAATTTTGTGCATAGACATACTGCATATACATGTATGATAAAAAATACAGTAAAACTACTATAGGGTTCATTTGCAATACTACGTCATGTGGTAAGGAAACCCTGCCTGCCCTTCATTTGAAATACCAAATATAAAAGACCACCTGTATTATGCCACAGGACTTGAACAGGTGAATGTATAAACAGTATTGCCCTACAACATGGCCATCTATTGCAAGGGGTCTGTTGTATTAAGTTAGTTAAAGGTGCATTTTGTGGTGATAAGGTGATTTTTTAGCATCTCATATTTTGTTTATGGTTCACAATATATTCCCAAGAAAGGGTTACTTTCAAATTTTCAATTCTGATGGCGTGTCATTTTGATGTCACTGTGTTGTAATTTGTCTGTTTACTTTGGAGACTTAAACTATGCACACTGGATGGCAATTAACAATTACATACAAAGTGGTGTTAGATTGTATACAGTGTGCAATGGGGTGGGTTTTTTTTTTACTAGGAGTAGATGTGTGTAAAATCCATTGTTAAATGTTTACAGCTTCACTCATGTGTTTGACTCATTCTGATCAGAGTCGGTGAGGGGGGGGGGTGTCCTCTAGGTTGGCTTCTGTAATGATGTAAGGATTTGTTTCCAAAACTTGAAAAAAGAAAACCCAAATGTATGTACTAAATAAAAGGGATCTTTAAGGAACCAGTCATAAGGATTCACCGTTACGTGATGTGACACTGAACGCGATAATGTTGGTCAGTTGTGGACATGCGTGTTGGGTGAGGTAGTGTCTCCTTGAGTGGTACGGTATGTAACATATTTAAGTACTCACTGCATGCAAATGTATGGAAGTGGTTTTATCCTGACATGATGTATATGGGGAAAAGAAAAGGCTATCATTTTCATCATACATTTTGGGCTGCTTTGTATGAAATGCTTAGCCCTACTTATATATCTGGAAGAAAATCTGTGAAAGAAATTATATTGCTCTTGGTGACATACTTTTTACATCAAAGCTCAGCAAGTGTTTAAATTGGTGGGAAAAAAATTGTAAGGCCAAATTAAAAAAAAAAGTTGGGTATTGTTTCTCAGAATACATTCTGTATTCTTCTAAGACAGACTTGTAACATTTTTCTTTTTCTGTCTCATATGAAAAGAACTAGTTCTGTATCATTAAACACTGTAAATTCCAGCTCTCCCAACTTAGCATTAAACGCCCAGTAGTAAATGATTACTGCTGAAGGGAGAAAACCAGAGGGTGTTTTGAGTCAATCCCACAATGCACCAGTTTTGGGAAATTTCACCTCAATAGGGTCATGTGATCACATAAAAATCCTATTCTTAACACATAAAAACCCTGCCTTAAACACTCATTTTAGCCCATAAAGCATTAGTACTTAGGGAATTTTTTGCATGATTATGAATTGTCTTGTGGTTCTTAAACTTATGGAACACTTTTTATCCCTAAGTACTGACATGCGTTTAGTACAGTACGGTATAGGGACATTGCTATGCATCATGGGATTGATTCAAAACACCCTCTGGGAGAAACCAAGAGTTTCCAATTTGAAAAATTGGATGTAAATATTTATTGAAAATGTTTGTTACTTTTCTACAATTTACAAGTTGTATTATGTATTCCATTAATTGATGTACTATGCTGCCATTATGTACAGTTGTATTCTAAGAGTTCTATACAATGTTGATTACATGTTTGAAAAATAAGATATATTTTATTCAATGTGAAAACATTTGCACATGTTTTGTAATTATTTTGGTAAAAATTGTAGTATTATATAACTAGAGTTCATTCTCAAACATCAGAAGTGGTTTTAAGAGCGAGTTAAAAAGAAATGGATCATTCAATGAGAACAAATATATATGCAAAATTTTGGATAAGAAAACCTTTTACAGCTCATAAAAGTTTAAAATTAAACAAATTGGCAGTGTTGCCAACAAAAGTTTTGGTTAGACATGGCACAGGAAGACAAAAAGTAGCCCAATTTTTACATTAATAATTGGTTTCTAGGAGGGGTTGGGGTCATCCCACCTGAAATATCACTTTTAGAGCATTTTTGACATTGAAAAGTAACCTAATTTATCTGATTGGCTGCTATTTAAAGGAGTGAATTAATGAAAAATAATATAGATATTCATGTTGTTGAAACATGTATTGGGCTGGGAAAGAAAGGGTCAGATGGATTTAAAACATTTTTTGTGGGAAAACAAACCAAAACATTTGAGGTGGTGTTTTTTAAGGTTCATTGGGGTTATGCCAGCCATAGGCCTAATTGAAGCAAAGATGTGACACAAGTTCCACTTTAAAACTGCTCTTCACTCAAATGATAAAGATCATTTCAGCAGTTGTGTGGTTACTTCTCTGAAAGTCATCAGTGAGTCATGGGTTGAACAAGAGATTCCATCTTGCAGACTAACTGCAATTAAAGGTAAATATAGAGTGGCCACACTGATGTCGCCATTATTGCAGTCTCTCTTCATGCTTACAATTTCAGTGTAAGTTTCATTCAATCAGGAAACAATTGAAAGCTAGGACCTTTGCCTTCACCAATCCATTTCCCACCTGCCATCTTTCATGGTTGAGCAAATTGGGTATGCTTCTGATGACATCCTTCTCATTTACATTGGCAAGAGTAGCATGAAATTTAGCAACTGTTTTCCCCCTAGATCACTAGTCATGTCCAGGCCGAAACTCCAGAGTTTCAAAACTCTGGAGTGTCGATCAGGGTTTTTGGCCGTGTGGACGCATTCGGAGTTTTAAACTACAGAGTTTTAGAGTGCCGTGCCGTGTGGACAGCTTCGGGGGATAGTGAGCGGAGGTGTATTTGAATATCACGCGCGAATGTACACGGCTACCGGTATGTTGACTTCCGGTCTACACTCCGATACGAGAAGCGGAGGAAAATTGTCAGGGGGATGATTTCAGAGTTTCGGCCATCGTGTGGACACAATTTGGAGTGTAGTAAAATGATTGGATTTAATTTTCACCTCTGGAGTTTCAAACCCTTGGAGTTTTGTGACTGTGTGAACACGGCTATAGTAGTTATGTTTGACTTGGACTAAAAGCAATATTTCTGTCTCTACCTCTGATGCTTGTGTGTATTTTTAGTAGCTGCACGATTAATCAATGTGTATGTGTGTTTTATGTTGCTTGCCAAGGTAGAATCTATGGCAAGTTCTTTCAAGCCACTTTCCATGGTTTAAAGCAATATAATACTCGGATGACTGTGTTATTCTGTGGGGCATAATAGACCTTCTCAAATCAAAGTTTACCAAACATGATGACCCCGATAAGCGTCCTAACGGGTCATCACACACAACTGTTGGACCCAGCACTTAAAGCTTATTTCGCCTTTGCTTAATGCGTGTCACTGGAAAGAAATTAAGAAAATGATTCATGAAAACCTGCACTTCCTATAGGATTAGTAAAGGAGAAAATGACAAATTGAGGTAAATTTGGGTTCCTAGACTTGGTGGTGGACTAGCTAGAGGAAGGCTGAGATACCAGTCCTGATAGCAAGACTTTTAGCACTGCAGAATAAAATCTAGAGTGCTTTGCTGAGTTTGCTCTCTAGTCTTCTTATCATGTCCAAACACTGTGGTTCTCAAATATGATGCAGCCAGAGATGGGTACAATGTCTGGCTGCTTCACTGAATTCCGCAAGTCCTTGTTTGTGCATTGTTGCTCCAGCAGTGAGCAGGCCAAGAGATGTTCCATTGTCTGTGGTGCTGTTCCACAACCACAGGTAGTATCCTGATCTGCTTCCAGGTAGCCCCACTTCTGCAAGGAAACCTTAGATCGGCCAGTTCTGGTTCTCAATCTGTTGAGGCATCGCCATTCAGCCCATGAGGAGTCAGCTCCAGGTGGGAGATGCTCACCAGGTTCAATACCAATAGATGTTACTTGGTTGACTCTCTTCAGCTCCTTAGAGACTGTTTCAAGAGGTTGGACTTTGCTTAAGAAACTCTCTCTGGATTTAAGGTGGTTGGCAGCAGGTGTATGTCCAGACATAGGGTGCTTCACATTAGATACTCTCTAGTGACAAGTCAAATATTCCTGAAGTTGAAAACAGCTCACTCCTCAACTTCTACCCAGGACTGCCTCCAAGTGTTTAGAGTGATGTTATAGTCAAAGGCAGTCAGGAAACAAAGAAACTGAACTTCAGTAAAGTCTATGGGCCAGGTTGGATACCGTCCTTGGTACTGCTAATGCTGCTGCTGCTACTAGACTTCGAATATGCAAAAAAAAAAAAAAAAACGTCTAGCAACTCATTCATTTTTGTGTCGTCTGCAAGAATTGCAGAAGGCATATAGGGATTACTCTGGCGTATGTCTGTGTGTGTGTCTGTGAGGGTGTATGTCTGTGTGTGTGTGTGTGTCTGTGGTCAAAATGTTAACCCTTAATATATTGCATGCCGTATGAGTTCCGTAAGGGCTACGGTGATGTAACTTGGTGGAAAGGAGGGGTGGGGTGGGGTGACATGTTGGTGACCTCATGTGACCTAGGTGACCTTTGGCTGGTCAAAATGTAAACCCTAAATATAATGCTTGCTGTCTGAGTTTCATAAGGGCTATGGTGATGTAACTTGGTGGAAAGGAGTGGGTGGGGTGGGGTGACATGTTGGTGACCTCATGTGACCTTCGTGACCTCATGTGACCTCTGGCCCCATTCACAAACCGCGACGGCAGACGACACTCGCGGTCCCCGGACCGCGATGTATTTTTATTTTTTTTATTTGTAATGAGTGTTTTTGTGCCGATTTTAAATAAATTACTGGGAACAGCCCGGAGGCCTTGCCCCTTCCGACTTGAGATAAAAAAAAGCCTTTCCCTGTTAAAGCAATAATGGCACATTTTTGAAGAGCGCCCACAATTTTTCAAAATTTGATATTTTGGTTACGTTGGTAATTGTCTAGGAAACTATACCTGCGAACGAGAATGCAAAAAATGATTATTTATCATAAAATAAGCGATTTTGTAATTAGAATTGGGATCCCAGATTGGAATTAATGGCAGAGCTGGAAATGCTACATTTATGTCCGTCCATGATGAAATAGTGCCACCTCGAGAAAATAACCTCTAACTTGACTTGCCTGAACCAATAAAACAAATAATGGATGAGCGTAGACACGTACATGGCGCTATTTCCCGGCTATTTCACATTGGAAGGCCGTTTCCAGCAGCCGTTTAATTATTATCGGAGATCTCCGATAATAATTATTCTAATTACAAAATTCCTTCGTTTGTGACACACAGACATTTTCGAGCTTAACCATTCACAGGTATAGTTTACTAGCCAATTACCAATGCATCCATGTAAAAGTCTCTTATTTTTTGAAAAATTGGGGGCACTCTTTCCAAAAAATGTGCTAATATTGCTTTAATAACCCAGATTTATAAGTGTAATATTGTGCACCATGATCTGTACAGTTTGAATTCAAACACAAACATTGTATACTGGTGTTAAAGGTTGTTTTCATGAGGTGGCACTATTTTCACAATGGATGGACAGAAATTTGATGTTCCCAGTTCCGCCGTTAAATTACAATGGGGGGATCCCGATTCTAATTACAAAATCGCTTCTTTTATGAAAAATGCGCACTTTTGAGCATTACCATTCGCAGTATAGTTTACTAGACAATTACCAACACAACTGCAAAAATCTCAAATTTTGAAGATAGGGGCACTCTTCAAAAATGTGCTGTTATTGCTTTAAGCAGAATGATGATAGCTAGATTGTTCAAATCCCCAGTATTTCTACAAAGTGCATTAAGGTTGGAAGATGATGAAAGGCTCACAGCTGGAGGACATGATCATCAGAACACACTCCCATAGACAGCTAAATTGAAGAGGAGACAAGTACATCGGGCAACACAAATGGGGACAAAAAATGCATGGGATGAGGAGGAATACAAAAGTGAAAGAAATAGAGAAGGGGAAAAGTAAGATGGTTGAAAGGTAAGTAGTAATCTCTGTTTACTTAAAAGTCAGTATCAGTGATTTTCAAAAATTCAGGCAGTAGCAGCCAATATAAACACAAAATCTTGAACTAAATTTCTGAATTTTTTATGTTATCAAGCAATATGTTATTTGAAAACCATTGTAGTTGGAGAATCAACACCACTATAAGGGTTCTTTTGATGTATGAAAAACAGACGAGGACGGTCGTATATGGGACATGGGGTTCATCCATGACTGTTCTACATCAAATGGCAAAGTATAGGTTTAAAGTTCAATGGTCAGCATGCGACAAGTTAATTTTAATCGTGCAAGAATTGGCCCTCAGAGGACGTTTAAAGCATGTAAAACCCCGAAATTTTCACCCCAAGATGCCAACTAGGGCTTTTCCCCTGGACCCCTAGGTAGTCCTGGCTCCATTTTCTGTTGGTTCAGATGTGACACTGCCCCCCCCCCCCATCCCCCAATATCAACATCCAAGCTACACCACTGATTTTGATTAATTTGGGTGAGTTGTTATATTGAATGAGGCTTGGCCACCATCTGAAATTGTTTTCATACTCCAAAACACTGCCTTCAATTTCAGTCAAGGTTTATTTTTTTTTCATTGTTGTATTGGAAATTATTAAGGTCCCTTTGCCTTCTTGGTTTCCTTATTAATTTTGTCAGCCCAAGGAATTTGGAGCAGATTCTCAGAGTCTGGTTAGTGAATCCTTTGGACCCCACTTCTACTGTGAAGTATTTCAGCTTCCATCCAGCTTCTTGCGCTTCTTTGACAATGTCTTCATATTTGAACTTCTTTCAGTGGTTCAGTTGCTTGTGCCATATTCTCTTTAGCCTTGATCCAGGCTGTCTGCTAAGAACCAACAAATTTGTTATTTTTCACACTGTACTGCATAATGAACATTTATTCTCAATTATTTTGAACATTGTGTTTTCAGGTTTGAAATCAGTGCTCTAGCATTTTTTAGGGTATAGTATACTGCCTGGTGGTCTGTTGTGCACACTGGCTGTATCCAGGATCCTACTAGTCTAGGTATAAAACCACAAACACCTGTTGTGGTCAGGTGCAGTGGTTGTGCTACTCAGAGCGACAGCCTTGATTACATTGCTTTGTGTTTTTAACCTTCCCTGCATAAAACTCCTATCAAATTTTTGCAAATGCAGAAAAAAGCCTGACAGACTGAACAAGGCGCTCTGCCTGAGTTGAACTTATTGAACTCACTAGTGGAAGCATGGAACATAGGCCAGGTGAAATTGGAGACCTCAAATTAGGTGTCTAATAGAGTGAATTCCCGCCATTTGTGTAGTTGTAGGAAGCGGGATATGCTCCACTCCTTATATGATGACATTATTTACATCTGACGTGTAAAAGTTGGTAGAGCGCCTAGAACAAAAAAAAAAAAAAAAAAAAACCAGACAAACACCATGATGTGCTTTTTAACACATTCTGAACATTTTAAATTTTTGACCCCCTGTATAACCTTGAAACCCAAGCTGGGGGCCATTAAGGGGGGTTGGAAAGTGCTTCCATCAATTTTATGGATTATCAATGCCTAAAGTACTTGTGTGCAAAAATTCACAATTTTATCCGGAAGCGCACACTCTTACACTACAGTCCCCTGCTATCCCTGTATAAAACTCCTATCAAATTTTTGCAAATGCAGAAAAAGCCTGACAGACTGAACAAGGCGCTCTGCCTGAGTTGAACTTATTGAACTCACTAGTGGAAGCATGGAACATAGGCCAGGTGAAATTGGAGACCTCAAATTAGGTGTCTAATAGAGTGAATTCCCGCCATTTGTGTAGTTGTAGGAAGCGGGATATGCTCCACTCCTTATATGATGACATTATTTACATCTGACGTGTAAAAGTTGGTAGAGCGCCTAGAACAGGCTATATTCTCTTCTGCTGGTACTGTCAGTTTAATGACACTGTCCTTAAGGCTAGCATTAAAGCAGCACTGGCACATTTTCACAAAATATGAAATTTTTTTAATTTGCTCTCAAATGATAGTCTAGGCCATTGGAAGAATAGAGATACATTTACACATAAAATAGCATACTCAAAAACAGAAGTTAAGACATGCAGGTAATTTGTAGGCTAACTTTTAAAGGCACTATCAGTGATTTGCTAAAAAAATCATCAAGAATCAGATTTGTGTATGTTTGTAACAAGTATAGGTATCTTAACACACCCTGTGATATGAGTGATACGACCAGAATCAACCTATTAAGGACAAAAATCAGATATTTTAGTCATTACTGTCCGTACGGACACTTACTGCAACATGTAACTGAATGGAGATTCGTATATTTGAACACTGGTGTTTTTCTTCCCTTTCCGATAAATTTTAATTTGTAAAAAATAAGAATTCTACAGACTTATCCTTCACTTTTAAGCTATTTCTGCAAATTTCAAATATTTTTACTCTTTTGGGAGAATCACTGATAGTGTCGTTAAGTTTTCCATAACTTTAATCAACAAATGTGTATATTACATGAATATCATAGACTCGTATTCATTGATATTAAAACCACAAAGGTCACAGACCGGTTAAACAAGGTGCATGCTGTGGGAAACATGCATACGGCATGCGTATTCTTGTGTTAAATGCCATTTCCGTCGTCTGCTGAATTAATGTCGCCGGCGACATTAATTATAAAATCGTTCTGTTTATCCATAAGGACGCTGATTTGGTCGTAATCATTTCAGGTGAGGGCTAATGTATATAAAACCTTTACAACCATGCAAAAATATTAATTTTGAAAAATCTTGAGGGTGCCCTATTTTTCAAAAGGCTATAGTATTTGTTTTATTTTGGTACGGTCATAATCATAACAAAAAGTCTTTTTCAAACAGGTGTGATTTTCCTGTATTAACCTCAGCTGTTATCTAATAACTGCTGGTATTAAAAGTGCACTGACTGTCCTATAAATAAAAATGAGTATGATATCTCTTTATTGATATTGAATTGGTGTGCATACTTACCAAATTTAAACCTTTATTAGGACAGTAAAATGTATATATGGCTTTGTATGGTCATTGATTGCTGTGCACTTTATTATATGCATGGATCAGATATATAGATCACTTAAGCTCACTTAGCTAGACACATTGCTTACAGGACTGTTGGCAGATCCTGATGCATCTGGGTAACTGGACATTGGCAAATTGCTTTGTACATAGCAATAGTCTAAAGTTAAACACTCATTCACATGAAAAGTCATTTTACCCAGAATTTAATTGAATTGTTTGTGGGTATTAGCTCTTGAGACTTGCAGAAGTACAGATTGGTTGGAAAGCAAGATTGTGGTATTTCAACATATGTTGAATTGCATCCAAATTCTGCATATGTTGGCCTCATGGTGGTGTGATTCACATGTTTTTGTGTCATCTACTTGCAGAACAGGTGTCCGTCTATGGTAAAAATCTTAACCTTGAATTGATGCTCCATCTTGCATGCAATGAAGAACATGTTAACCGTACAATTTTACCTTATTTGCATATTCTTCATTATGATAATGAGCTCATTGGCATATTTTATTTCAAGTTTGTCCGATTCTGCTGAAACTGGTGAAAATAACCTTATGCACCAGGCTAACATGTAAAAGAATTAAAATGAGGGCATCCAGATGTCAAAATGTTTCATGTTTATGTCCCCATTCACAAACCAGGATGGCATACAACCCAGTGGCGTAGCTAGCCTTGTTCAAGGCTGTCTGCTGAGAACCGACAACTTTCAATTTTTTTTAATGACATTTATTCTCAATTATTTTGAACATTGTGTTTGCAGGTTTGAAATCAGTGCTTTAGCATTGAAGTGGCTACCCTGTCTAGAGAAAGATTCAATAAAAAAAAATAAATTGGTATACTCCTTGGTGGTCTGTTGTGCACACTGGATCTAGGAGCCTGCTAGTCTGGGTATAAAACTACAAATACCTATTGTGGTCAGGTGCAGTGGCTATGCTACTCAGGGTGACAGCCTTGTTCTAATTGCTTTGTGGTTTTAATCTTCCCTGTATAAACTCATAGCAATTTTTTTGCAAATGCAGAAGAAAGCTTACAGATAGAACAAGGTGCTCTGCCTGAGTGGAATTTATTGAACTTGCTATTGGAAGGCTGCAAGCTTGAAATATAGGCCAGGTGGAATTAGAGCCATCAAATTAGGTGCTTGATAAAATGAATTTTTGCCATAGTATTGCTATTTCTTTAGTTTTAGGGAGGGGGATCGGAATGTGCTCCACTCCTCGCATGATTTTTGCCCAATATGATCTGACATTATTTGTATCAGATGTGTGAACCAGTGAATGAAGTTGGTAGAGCGCCTTGAACAAGGCTATCTCTAAATGTGAACAAGTGAAAATTTCAAACCCCCAAAAGAGTGAAACTCATGTAAACCACTCCAAAACGAGTGGTTTGTACATAAAAGTGAGAGAATTCCCACACAAAAAACGTGAAAATCACTCCAAAAAGAGTGGATTTCCAGTCATTTTTGTGTTGTCCTTTGTTTAACTCCTCAAAAGTTGCTGTCCTTCATTTAACTCCTCAAATGAGTGGAAATCCACTCTTTTTGGAGTGATTTTCACTCTTTGAGGTGAATTTTGCTCTTTTTAAAAAAAAAAAAAAAAAAAATGATGCCAGACGCGATAATGCATAGTGCAACGCCCTATTCACTACTGTGCCAATATTGATGGTTAACCACTAAAACGGTAGTTTTTTATCTATATCTTGAGAAAGAAATGGATTTGAAAGCTGAAATTTCAGGACAACAATGAGAAAAATACGGCCTTTCATCTGATAACAAAATTTATACTACTTCCGGTTAATCCCAAAGACGATCGGAACAAGCCCCTTTTAATGACATTTATTCTCAATTATTTTGAACATTGTGTTTGCAGGTTTGAAATCAGTGCTTTAGCATCGAAGGGACTACCCTGTCTAGAGAAAGATTCAATAAAAAATAAATTGGTATACTCCTTGGTGGTCTGTTGTGCACACTGGATCTAGGAGCCTGCTGGTCTGGGTATAAAACCACAAATACCTATTGTGGTCAGGTGCAGTGGCTATGCTACTCAGGGCGACAGCCTTGTTCTAATTGCTTTGTGGTTTTAATCTTCCCTGTATAAACTCATAGCATTTTTTTTGCAAATGCAGAAGAAAGCTTACAGATAGAACAAGGTGCTCTGTCTGAGTGGAATTTATTGAACTTGCTATTGGAAGGCTGCAATGAAATATAGGCCAGGTGGAATTAGAGCCATCAAATTAGGTGCTTGATAAAATGAATTTTTGCCATAGTATTGCTATTTCTTTAGTTTTAGGGAGGGGAATATGCTCCACTCCTCGCATGATTTCTGCCCAATATGATCTGACATTATTTGTATCAGATGTGTGAACCAGTGAATGAAGTTGGTAGAGCGCCTTGAACAAGGCTATCTCTAAATGTGAACAAGTGAAAATTTCAAACCCCCAAAAGAGTGAAACTCATGTAAACCACTCCAAAACGAGTGGTTTGTACATAAAAGTGAGAGAATTCCCCACTCAAAAAAAGTGAAAATCACTCCAAAAAGAGTGGATTTCCACTCATTTTTGTGTTGTCCTTTGTTTAACTCCTCAAAAGTTGCTGTCCTTCATTTAACTCCTCAAATGAGTGGAAATCCACTCTTTTTGGAGTGATTTTCACTCTTTGAGGTGAATTTTGCTCTTTTTAAGTACAAACCAATCATTTGGAGTGGTTTACAAGACTTTCACTCTTTTGGGAGTAAAATTTTCACTTGTTTACATTTAGAGAGCATGAAATGTGGAAATCCTCTGTTCAATTGATCCATAAACAGAAGAATTCCATTCTGCACACAGGTTCAAGCATCACATAAAATTTCTAAAGGAAGGTATTTATATGCATTTATTTATAACATTTGGCAGTGCACCAGGCAGATCCAACAGCAAGGAACTTGAAAGATTTCTGGCAAGAAATCAATTTTTAGATGGAGGAGGAAACCAAATTAGTTCTCCGAGAAAACCTGAAAGGATTTGATCTGCTTACCAAGATATTGAATTACCTTTTTATGGATCTAAGCCGAAAATGCCATCTTTATGTAATGAAAAAGATGATTTAGTATTTTCTGTCTTGTATGACTGGAGAGAACAGCAGGCAAGTTTAAAACTTAGTTTTTGGTTTTGTTTTCCACCTGTTTGACCAATAAACCTTTGACTGTTAGGTGTTCTACAACTAATCAAGTCCAAATTTAGATAAATTTGTATCCTTCTCAGATAATCTTTGTGTCCCTTTAATGTTGGGATGGCCAAACCCATTGTGTTTTAACTTAGTCCAATGTCAACAAACTTAGTTTTTTAGTTTTTATTAAAATGATTGAAACAATGTTTTATAGTCAACAGCAGAGGGTGTTTTGAATCAATCCCATGATGCATAGCAATGTGCCTATACTGTACTGTATTAAACACATGTCAGTACTTAGGGATAAAAAGTGTTCCAAAAGTTCAAGAACCACAAGACATTTCATAATCATGGTAAAAATTCCCTAAGTACTAACGCTTTGTGGGCTAAAATGAGTGCTAAAGTCAGGGGTTTTAGGTGTTAAGAATAGGATATTTATGGGATCACATGAGGTGAAATTTCCCAAAACTGGTGCATTGTGGGATTGACCCAAAACACCCTCTGAGTCAACAGGGAACCATAAAACCAATTCGGTGCCAAAAGTAATGAATATCCGTTTTTTGTTTCCTGTTTTTGGGTCCACCAAAGGTAGTGTTTTCAAAATTTCTAGAAAGTATACATCTAATTTTAATAATGTGAACGGAAATATTCCTTAGGGGTTACTGTATTCCCTGAAAGTGTCATGAATACTAATGTAAATGCAATATTTTTGAAAGCTTAATTTCATTCTCAACACATACAAGAATAAGAATTAAAGGTGCATTTCGTGATCCTAGCACATTTATTTTTGTTTATGATTCACTAGATAACCTCAAGAAAAGATTATTTCCAAAATTTCCGTTGATTCCGTTTTGTTCGTTTTGATGTATTAGTAATTAGTTGTACCATGCTGCCCCTTGGGCCACTGTTGTTGAATTTCTCTCTGTCCGTTTACAGCCAGAAAAGACAAAATTGATTATTTTGTTGTTCTGGAGTAGATCAAATTTGCATGTAAGATTAGGCACACATACTATACTTGGGCCAACAGTTCAGATGATATTTTTTAAAATCACTTACACTCTGACAATAGATTATATATTTTTAAACTTTCAGAGTCATTGGTAACACTTCACATGTTGAGAAGATTGAAACTGAAAAGCTGATTATTGAAGCCAAAGTGGTTTAAGTACGAGAGCAATTAACATCTTTGGGACCAAGCTGGTAATAGTGCATGTGAACTTCAGTCATTTTAAAATCATTATAGTTATGTAATATACGCTAAAAATTAAAATGTTGTGTTATGCACCAATGACCCATGCACACATAGTGAGCATTCATTATTTTGCTGGGGAGGGTTGAATTGAGGAATGTAAAGGCCTATCAGTTGATTTGGCTAAATCAGGCCGTCAATCAAAAATATCAAAATCAGATTTGCATGTCCCTGTAACAATATAGACTTAAATCCCCACTAACTACAAGTATATACTGAAAGCCACCTTATAAGCACATAAATCCGATATTTTGTCATTACTGTTCCTAAACGGACACTTACCACAGCCCGTAAGTGAATGGAGGTTCATATCGTTGGACACTGCTGTTTTCTTCCTTTTTTGTCAATTTTTCAGATGCAAAAAATAACTTTTGGATTCTACAGACGAATCCTTCATTTTAAGCTATTCCTTCAAATTTACAATATTTTGCCTCTTTCGAGTGAATCACATGATAGTGTCTTTTAGTTTTTTTTTTCTACAAAACGTTTTGTGTGCTTCATCAAACTTTGCCATTCCTCTTACAGTTTTTCATGTTCTCCCTCTCAAAAATTTCATTTGCCCTACACTTTTGTATTCCCCTGCACTCCTCCATTCCCCATGTAAATAATGACCCCTTCCCTTTTCTATAGGTGTGACTGTTGGGCAGCTTTTTAAAGAGACACTGGCACATTTGCAAAATAGTGCACCCTCAAGGTTTTCAAAATTGATAATTTTGCATGGTTGTAAATACATTAGCCCTCAGCCCTGAATGATTTAAGACCAAATCAGCACCCTTTTGGGTAAACAGAACGATTTTATAATAAAATGATTCCAGTGACATTTATTTAGCAGATGACAGAAATGGTGTTTAACACAAGACACATGCATTTCAGAGTTTGAGTCGCCACATGCCCCCTGTTTAACCGGTCTGTGACTGTAGTTTTAATATCAATGAGTTTGAGTCTATGATATTCATGTAATAGACCATAAAACAATTTGTTGAATCAGTTTTACGGCAAACTTAAAGTAGCCTAAATTCCTAGATTGTCTTTGCCCCATACTATGTCTGTATTGGGGTGTTTTATTTTAATGTGTAAAATATATCTCTATTTTCCAATGGCCTAGACTATAATTTGCGAACAAATTAAAGAAATATATTTTGTCAAAATGTGCCAATGGTGCTTTAAGAATATAAGCAAATTACACAATTGGGTACTTTTTAAAAGAATATTGAAGACTAAAAAACACCACTTTCTGACCCATCTCATAATTTTTACCAGAGGGTAACATCGCATTTTTTTTAAAAGCCTGAGAATAAAACCCCCATGACATTGTTGTAGTATTCTAATGTTGTCATAGTTGGTACAATAACTTTCTGTGTCCTTGACTTTGTTGTTGGTCCTTAACTTTGTTGATCTGCTGAAAATAACTTATTCTTTGGTAGTTGCTGCTGTCATGTAAGCCATCAAATTTTGATAACTGAATTTTATGCCCTCTGGTGAGGTTACTTTAAAGGGACACAATGGCCTGAAAAAAATATTCAGACATTGCTAACACAAATTTGAAAACAATTTGGATGTTTACATTCTGCAAAAGCAGTAAAAACAGCAAGAGTTCTTGGCAGTTTGCTTCAGAAAATGAAGGTGTTGACATCCCTGCCAGATTTTACAGTTTTACATTTATGTTTTGCAATGACTAGTAAAACTAAATTTGTACAAATAATTTTTGTAATAAAAAATAAACATCATGTCAAATCACCTACCTCCTCCATCTTTCAAGCAAAAACATCATAAATCCAGCAAAAATGGTATAACTGATTTGAGGTGAAAAGGCAAACTTTCTTTATATTAAAAGATTTAAAGGTTTGATGAGTGCATGGTCTGGGATAAGGTTGTGATTTTTTTCACAGAAAACTAGTAGTTAGTTCTTGCTATTCATAAAACGGTGTACCACCAGCAGTTGCTCTTGCCATTTCCATTTTAGACCACAAAGGTTTACATGACCATCTCAATCACCATTGAATTTACACACCAGCAGTGTGATATTAAAGGTACATTTCGTGATTCCAGCACCTTCTGTTTTATTCATTGTTCACTAGATATCCTTGAGAAAAGCTTATTCACAACTTTTTAGCTGATCCCGACTTTGTGGTTTTGTGTTATGAGCAAATGCTTGTTTCCCACGGTCCCATAGGCCACTGTGCTATAATTTCTGTCCATTTACAGACAGAAAATACAAAATTCTGAATTTCTTACAGGCATTACCAAATTTGCACTTAAGATTTGGTACACATGGATTACTAATGTTAGCGGTTCAGGTGATATGAAAATCTCAACTTTTTTTAGGTATGTCGGGGGGACGAGGCTGTGGATCACGAAATACCCCTTTAAGTTGAAAACAAATCAACAAACGAGTCTGTGTGATCGAGAGCCCAAAAAAGATTGGTTATTGTAAGTGATTTGCTAAATCAGAAAATCAAAAAATTATCAAAAATCTGATTTTTGCATGCCTGTAACAAGTACAGGTAGTACCTTAACATATCCTGCAAATAAGACCAGAAGCAACCTAATAAGAACACAATCAGATATATTAGCCATTGCTGTCTGAATGGACACTTACCAACACATAACTGAATGGAGAGTCATATCTTTGAAAACTGCCATTTTCTTCCTTTTCTGTCAATTCGTCAGTTGAAAAAAGTAACTTATAAGAATTAGAGAGACTTATCCTTGGCTTTTCTGCAAATTTCAAATATTTTAACTCTTTCGGATGAATCACTGATAGTGTCTGTAAGTGTACATTGGTATGCAAAACAATCTCATATTGGCAAAAGACGCAACAGTGACATGTATATTTCAGTGTAATTATTGTATTACGCTGACTTTGGATTTGACTTTTTCCCATGATGCATCTGGAAAACATCGCCTCTCCGAGGCAAAACGCTAGTGGGGCACGTATTTCGAATAGTGAGACATACTTAATTTCAAAGATTCAAATAACCTTTAACGTTCCATACTATTAAAAACCACCCAAAAATTTTCCAGGAATACATATCCAAAATGGCTCAGCGACGATCAGATCTTCATCACACACAGTTCGGTATTTCGGGTGCTGCACCTATTTTTTTTTTGTTTGTTGCGTAATGTATGTGGTGTGTGTGTGTGTGTATTTATCGTTATGTTTGGTTTATGTATTTTTTATATACTCATTGTCTATATTTACGGAAACTACCTTTACATTGAAGGTCAAATAACAGGATTGTCCCAGGTCTGGCTATTGGTGACCCAAGATCAATATGTTATCTAACTGTCCCCTATATATAGCTCCAGCTGTAATAACCACGTTCCTACATGGCATTGGACTGTGATAGCTTATTTTAATTGCTTTTATATTTGTAAATATTGTCATTAACTGACACTCTGCGTCACTGTTAAAGGAAAATTATGACTGATTTTTGGCTCTAATCCTTATTGTCCAGGTTCACAGTCGTAAATAAACTATTTCATAATTAGATTATACAAGGGATAACCCTAACAATGGCCAAAACTCAATAAAACCTCACTGAGCTGAGACAGAAAATGCACTAAGTCCAACAAGTCCAGTCATGACTGGTGTGCCAGGGCACTGGATTTGAATCCCACCCCAGATGTCCAATCTTCCTTTATTTTCTATCCCTTATAATACCCCTTCCCTTCCTCCTGGAATTAGAATAAACAGTGTTTAGGGTTAAAAGTAATCATTTATATGCTGATTGCAAAATAATAATTTTTAAAGATTTTTTTAACAAAATTTGTCCTTTCTCACCAATATTTTCTTCCAATATTGGTGTTGCCTGTATCATTCATCTACCTACTGTTTTTATGATTATACTGCAGGGACTAGTTTTTTAACACCTCCTATGGACACAAGGCAGCATTTTATAATCCTACCACATGTTTGATCTAGATCCCTCGATCACTTGAGCACTGTACGTGTTAACCACTTTTATCAGGGGTGGCACCATGGTAAAATCATAGGAGGGCCCTAAAATCATGGAAGGGGCTAAACATTACAAAAACGCTTACCTTATATAGGTGAAAAACCCTAATTTTTACACAATTATTGCTTAAAGGTTGCATTTTCGTGATTCAGCACATTCTGTTGTATTCATTGTTCACTAGATATCCTTGAGAAAAGCTTTTCACAAGTTCTGCTGATCCCGACTGTTGCGGTTTTGCGTGTATGAGTGAATGCTCCGTTTCCCACGGTCCCATAGGCCACTTTGCTGTAATTTCTGTCCATTTACGGACAGAAAATCCAAAATCGAGAATTTCTTACGGACACGACCAATTTGCATTAGATTTGCACACATGGTTACTAATGTTAACAATCAATGTATGAAACTCAACTTTTTTTTAGGCAAATCGGGGACAAGGCTGTGGATCACGAATGGACTCTTTAAACCCCCGTTCTCTTTCCTGATTTTTGGAAACTCTTGCCAACCCCCCCCCCCCCCCCGACTTGTATCATTGACGTAGATCTGTGGTGTGAATATTTCATGATTGCCTTTTATAAGAGTATAAAAAAATGAGTAGAGAAAATCCACTTTTTGTTGCTGTTGAAAAAATATTCTAAAAGAAACTGAAGAAAACCATGCTCAGTATTTGAGGGAGTATGTTTAAGTTATGCTGCTATCAGGCATGACTTGTGTACTCTGTTTTTGGGGGTGACGAGTATGTAAGGCTAAGACCCATTTTCAGCATCGTTGTCACCCTAAGGCACCAAATTTTACTGTTGTCACCCAAAGGCACCAAATTTTACTGTTGTCACCCAAAGACTTTTATTTATCACCTATATAACTCTACTTTTAAAAAAAAATACAGAAAATTTCTAAGACCCTATTTTTTTTAAATATATTTATTTCTGTCCTCTTGGTTTTAAAATGCCAGGCCTAACCTGCACCCATTTCATGAGTTACCCCACCCCCTTCAGTCACAATCTCATTTTTGGTTGTAGGTTAAATGGGATTGGGTTGTGCAAGTGTTCAAAAATAAATTTTGAAATATGAAAAGCATAGGTGTTCCAATGGCCTAGAGAACATTGTCGAAATTTCATATTTTGTGAAAATGTGCCAGTGCCACTTTAAGGTACAGTAAAACAAATACAAAGTATTTTTTAATATAAATTTGGCTTGATTAAAAATCTAAAGTTTTCTTAGCTGTTTTTTGACTTGCTGCCAACTTCCAAACTACAGAAAAACTTTCTCTCACCACTTCCAACTCAAAGTAGGAATGCTTAGCCCTTTAAATTCAACAAGCAATAAATTGCTCGATGTGAAGAATATAATAACACAGGCATAGCTTGAGTGTGCCGGCTGTGCAGGGTCGCTGCAGATATTGCAGTGGGTGGGTAAAGAGTGCGACTGGCTGCATATCTTCACATAACACGGACGTCAAGACTGAATTTATTTCTGACAGGTATAGATCAACTCGGTTGTGTTTCTTGTTTTTGGTCTGGATATTACTGCCTACACATGTACTCCCACTCAGAATTTATATTTTCAGTATTGTATAACTATAGGACTCCAACTCCAGTTGGTATTACTCCGGGGTATTACTCATGAGACACTTTTAATAGCTTTTCACTTTCGATTTCTATCCTAGCCTTTGGAGATTATAATTTTAGACCAGCAAGTTGATCTGTGCCTACCAGCTGAAGTGGCGGAGAAGTATGGTTCTTCGTGAAGCAGAGATTTGTGGAACTTGTAAAAGCGCACTTTGAAGATTTGCCTTGTAATTCATTGATTATCTCAGGGCAGTGGTAAGTGTATGTTTGATATCTGTTTTATATCTTTGTTTCATAGCAAATTCAGGGCCTTTTAACCCAGAATTTTTATTTATGTTTCAGCCCAATATTAAATATTTTTTATATCTGTGTTTCAAAGCATTTTGGGTTAATACCTGAATTCAATCAAGGTTTTTGTTGTAAAATTTAACAAGTTTTCTTTATTTTGAAGTATTTTTTCCTGATGTTTGCTGTTTTCAGGGATACCACTTTCATCATGTTTTTTTTTAACTCACTTTAAGTTTTTCAACTTGAAAGTTCATTCTCATGCCTGCATTTTAATTGTAATATTTCTTCCAGTTTGTTTACCCATCCTTAGTAGGCTAGGGCTAGGTGGCTCTATAAAGCTTGAGCTTTGTCATAATCTTGTATCACTACACCTGCAGGGTCCGGTGCCAGGGGGGGTTGCAGATTTTTCCAAAATTTAGAAAAACAGGGTTTTTTTGCACAAAAATTAGGTGTTTTTAAACCAAATGAGTTAATTTTGTAGCTGTTTCGCCCCCTATGATGTTTCGCCCCTCCTATGATTTTACCCGGCGCCCCCCTGCACACATGTACCAGAAAACAAGTAAGATATAAGGGTGTTTTTTTTCAAATGCTACATATGCCCAAATACACTGATTTTCAAGAAAAAGGTTATTGAAAAAAATTAAAGCCCTCATTTGTATATGTTTTTCCTCAAAAAGAAATTCAAAGCCATGATTTTTTACTAAACGATTTAGCTTAAAGGAAATATGTCCAGATTTTGTCAGCTCAGTGTTTGACTTACTTCATAAAAATATGTAACATCAATCACGAATTCCGAAAAATAATACATTTGATGTAAAATTACAAATAGAGAGAGGCATTTGAATTTTGCCTTTTTTGACATACGAAGAAACTGGCGGAATTTTTCGCCACGAGCCTTCCTTGATTCAAAGCCCCAATTTTGGCTCCCTCGTTAACGTCAAGTGATGACAAACATCGTGTTTGACTCGAATTGTTAGTGCTGACACTGTAATATTGATGGATTAAGAAAGTAATAATAAAATTAGAAAATAAGTTACAAAATGACATATTTTGTTTCATTTCGTGTGTTTTAATTATTATTAAGTGCCAACACTGCGATATGATGGTCCCCCCCGACGAAAATTATGGATGGTCATCACTTTGACGGTCACCATTGCCTGCGAGGTGGATTTGTCGGAATCGTTTTCGAGTATGTCAGCTATTGGGCGGAAAATTAAAAGGGCTAAATACTCAACAAATTGGGGACAATTTTCAACTTTTTGATTTATATGTAATCTACGTTACTGAAGCTCTCCATCCCATACCAAATTTTCCAAATTTCAGAATCATGACATAATTTCCTTTAATAAAAAATAATCCCCACTGAAAGGATTACACTTACAGTGCTCAAGTGATCAGATCTCGATCAAAACATGTGGCAGGTATTAATGAAAGCTGCCTTTTTGTGTACATAGGATGTGTTAAGCTGAGAATTATTTCTTTTGGTAAAAATATTGTGAAATTTCTAATGTTTGTATGGGAGCAAATACTAAATTCGAAATTTCACATTTGTTTTAAATTGAAATAAAGCAAACAAAATCAGTCTTTTGTTTTCACTTGTACGACATTTCTGTAGCCTAAAACAAGGTAAGAAATCATTGAAATGACTGAGTTAAAATTAAATTACTACATATGACACAAAAGTATAATGCCTTGAAATCCTCTTATTGCACCTTTGAGAGTACATGCTATATTCATTTCAATTTATTTTGATTTCAGGTGGTTTGAATAAACTGGAAATGGTAAAGGCACTATCAGTGATTTGCTCAATCATAAAATCAAAAAAAAACATCAAAAATCAGATTTTTTGCATATTTGCACAAGGATAGGTTTCCTAACATCCCCTACAAGTGCCAAGACCAAAAGCAACCTAATAAGGACAAATCGACATTTAGGCCCTTACTGTCCGAACGGACACTTATTACTACACATAGTTGATTGGAGGATTCATATCTTTGCACACGGCCTTTTCCTTCCCTTTCTCTCATTGTTCGTTGGAAAAAATAACTTGCAAGAATTCTACGACCTTACCCTTCCTTTTTAAGCTACTGGTACAAGTATAATCTTCCGCGCAGTGGTAATTTTTTCTTCCGCGTTTCTAGCCAATTTTAACATTTTTGCTTGTTTAAATTCCTCATTTTCAGCTATCCTAATATAACCTACTCACAACATAAACATTTGTGGTTTTTTTTAAATTTTCGCGCAAGCTCAGAAGTGCGCGAAAAGCGCGGAAAAATTGATGTAGCGCAAATTTCCCTTTTTACATTACTTCTGCAAATTTTTAAATATTTGACTCTCGTAGGGTAAATCACTGATAGTTTCTTTACTTTGAATACTTAAAATCCTTACTGGGCAATTCTGTTAAAAAAATGGTCATGTGGGTTTGTAGGCAATCACATTTGAGTGGTAGTATTTTTTTGTCTATATCTATATTTTGAATACCTAAGGCATAGTCACGCCTCTAATTCAATATTTTAAAAACATATTTTTAAACACCATTCATTAATAACCCACCTAACTGTTAGCCAGAAAGTGTGTTATATTGCAGAAATTAGCATTAATAGGTTTACCAGGCAAGCTTTGCTTCCCCCAAGATATCAAATGATGCTACGAGCTGTTTTTGGAAGGTCAAGTAGTTAGGTCGCATTTAATTAAGAACACTGAAATCCAGAATACACAACTATCTCCAATCTTTACATAATTTTGCTTATAATTTGGATTATGTGTCCCACTAGCACCTCTAGTGCAAATTTTTCTGAAATTCAATTGCTGGTAAACATGAGTTTTGCTTTAAAATATAGTTTTACAAGATCTAAGATATGAACATAGGGGCACTATAACAACAATTATGGCATTAGTAGACCTATTATGGCAAGCTTTATGCTTTGAATTTTATGACCTTACAGGGGGTTATAGCTCTTGCTTGCCACCTGTATTTCAGTTGTCAGAATTGTGTTGCCATGGCAACCTCGTCACCTAGCCATTATTTTGTAATCAAAACTCCCGAGGGGGGGGGGGTTAGGGCACCCCCTGTGATTGTTCATCATTACTGAAACATCCGATTCCTGTAAATTTGAAATACCATAGGGTAGCATCGAGTTTCTTCTTTCCAATGGTATCAAAATAAGTACCAACATCCCCATTATGACGCCCTATGACGTCCAATGTTGATGAAAGTAACGAAAAATACTAATATACGGTGGAAAATTGATATTTCGCCCATTTTAGTGACTCAAAACCATTATTGCAGAACTAAATGCTCTCATAATATAAAAAACTATCATTTCCTATCAAGTAGAGCCAAAAACTGCATGAAAATCGGATATTCCTAACATTTTTGGTGAAAATTATTTTCCCCCTTTGCCCTTTGTGTGTCTATGGAAATTTGACAATTTTGCTAACATGCGAAATTTAGACATCATTGTGACGTAATGCTCTGCATGTTGGTACTCAATTTTGGGTAATCAATGGAAAGAGAGACCATAGCTATCTTTTGTACCAAAATCAAGTGCCTGTAATGTTTCTGTGTTTGTGCTAGGCTGTTTGTACTTCTCTCCTGAAGTGGGTGGGGTTGTTTCCACCCCCGATTTATCACTTGGGACCACCCTTTATCTACCCCAAACCCCCGGCGGATGCTTTGTTTGTCAATTGACACTTACATTAAAAATTTGGCATCAAAGAAGGGGGGTTTTAGCAACCTGGGAAAAAACGAAGGGGGGTGGTACCCACCCGCCTTCGGTAGACGAGGTTAAAACCCCTGGGCACTACTACCTATGATACAATCTGTCTGATTGGCTCATTACAAGACACAACATGAGATAGCCCTCTGTGTAACCAATCAAAATAGTCTTCTTTAGAACCATACGCCATTCTTACATTATTTCTGATTTGCGCATGAGATTCTATTACCTGCACTCGACCAATTCAAAAGAGTGCTTAGATGCCGATAGATAGGCAGTAAGTGCCCCGGGGGGGTCAAAATTGTTTAAAATAGTAAGGGGACCATGTTTTTAATTTCAAACGTTAAAACTGAACATATGTCCATGCTTCGATCAACCCAACACATTTGTAATGAACCTTGCTTATGAAAGATATTAATATTTTATATTGAGACTTCTGACTAATAAAATTAAAATTCTCATAGCTTTCTTGGTTTATCACTTCACTATTTTTGTTGTCTAGCACTATAAATAAAATCACTGAAAAAATCACTAAATCTGAAATGAACACTTAAAAAAGGTAATGCCTGGAAATGATCACTGAAAAGTGATCAGATTTCAGTGATTTTATTTCATAGTGATAAGTGCGGCCTCCATTACTTCCAGAATGTTGAGCTTAGCATGATATGTTCAGGTTTAAAGGTGCAACAATAGATTTCAACATATCATGTATCCCTCAAAATAAAGTACTGCTTTTTTGGCCATGATGTAAATCTTTCAATAAAAAATATCCCCATCTGAAATGATTAAGCTGAGATTTTTTTTTGTTGGTACAAAAATTGTGAAATTTCTCATTTCGTATCGGAGCATACAAAATTCAAGCCTATGTTTTTGAAAATAAGCAAATCACAATCACCTTTTTTTTCTCTCTTTTAAGAAACTTTCGTACCTAATATCAGGTAGAGATCTTTTGAGTGTCTATCTATATGAAATTACTATTATGACACAATATTTGTGCCCAAAATCTCTTGTTGGCACCTTTTAAATTGGGATCTGTGTATAACATGGTTAGAAATGTTTTGAAATCATTAATCAAATTAATTAATTCACATGATTATAAACATAGTGCTCTAATATTGCACACAACACATTGGGATTTGTAAGGTAAAAGGCACTATCTATTAAGTCATTATCCAATGTTTCATGCCTTTCTTCTGACCTCAAATTGCCATTGATATTACTAGCTATTACTTCAGCAGCAGAGTAATAGTTTTCTGTCATGGCCATCAGGACAAACTTGTTTGCTGGTTCTCTGTCCCACTGGCACAATTCCCAGTTCATAATCTATATCCTGCTGTTATTAAGGAACAAGCTCAGTAAGCTTCAGCTTCCTATTCCTTTTTTCGCCACCTGTCTTTAATTTTCCCTCTTCTCTGTTTTTTCCTTTCTTTTCTCACTCTTCCTTTCATTTTCCTTTCTTTACTCTCATTCCTTCCCTCCATTCCATCCACCCCTTCCCTGTCAAACCATTTCTTGCTGCCTCATTCCGTTTTCCCACTGCCCTGTCTTTACTGCGTTTTTCTTTTCTTTCTCTCGACCTTTACTTACCATCTCCCTCCATCCCTCCCTCCCTTCCTCCCTCCCTCCCTCCCTCCCTCCCTCCCCCCTCCCTCCCTCCCCCCTCCCTCCCTCCCTCCCTCCCTCCCTCCCTCCCTCCTATGTGCAAATTATGCACGCTCTCTTCTTTTTATTACAATAACATTTGTAAGATTGATAGCAATGTAATCTACACATACTGCATAACATTTAGTCTCAATATAGCTTGATACGTATCCACAGAAAGAAAGGTTGTTTTGTCCCTTTAAGGCAATGAGAGGTAGAATAAAGAGCAATCTTTTATTTATGAAGTTTAATATGTAATATTTTGAGGCTGCAGGATTCTCCTTTGGAAGGAGAAAATTGGAGAGTACGGGGCCATTTTTTTAAAGTTGGTTTAACTTTTTAAGAGCGTGCTTAAGGTATGAAAAAAAAAGATTTATGTTAGCGAAAATTGTTTTCATTGCCTTACAGACAAAAATCTAAGGAGTGGGGGAAAATTGACTTCACACACTTCAGGGAGGAAAATTTGAGAACAAAGTGGCAAATGAAAGGAACCAACCTGGTAAGAATGAAGAGAGAACATTAGGCCAGAAAAAAATTAAGTTTGTTTTTATATTTCTTATATTTTTAAACATATTTGCCATAACATTCCTCAAATGACACCAAATGGCAATCAAATTGTAAAAAGTTCCATATTAACCCTTTTAAAATTCTACAGAAAACAAGTTCTTTTTATTTATGGCCTATCACTTTAGAACCCTAATCAATCACTCACTCACTCACTCATCACACACTCACAGCATTTCATCACACATTTTTGTCCAAGAACAAAACAATTTAAGTGAGTTCATCCCAAATAAAATAATGCAATTAAATGACTCCAAAAAATCAAAATAAGCCGGCCGCTGGAAATTTTTTTGTTGCCTACCACTTTTGCTTAGAACATTCATACTTTACATATATCGCATGTATCCATGATTTAATATTTAAAGGGGATTTTTACCGCACTCACATGTTTTGTCCCACAAATCTAATTGATATCTTCAACACATTTAGTAATTCACCTTAAACTTCACTAGCAACCTCAAACATATTTTCCCTTCATTTAGGCCTTTTGATATCAGTGTATCTGTGTTACTCCCAATCTGTTTGATTAGGAACTTCATCCATGACTCCCCCCAGCCCGTCATCTGTGGCCAAGCCACCCGCCATGCACACACACACACACACATCCAGACGATCTGCCTCTGATAATAACGCCACAACAAATCTGTATGTCCAACCAGAGCTTACGGCAAACATCATGCTTTTCATATACGCTTCACTAGCAACATAGTGTAGGGGCAGGTGAGGTGATTTGTTCAATTTGACAATTTAATGGGGACAGAGTTAGCTGACTCCTTGCACGTTTTGTTTATCCATCTCAGGGACTGATTGACTTGCATGCATTAGAGCCATGTCGTGATACGTATGGTTGTCCGGCTGCTCTGAACACGGAATCTTACCACCGTGCTAAAGAGGATTAAACAGTAGCCGCTGTCGCCTGCAGATAAAACAAGTGCCTGTGTGTACCAGGATGACTTGATGTTCAACATAACAGTTTCAACAGGTAATTTTCTGCTGATTTAATTATCTACCTATGGGTGTAGATTGACAAGATGTTGTGTTGCCATGGTGATGATATAGTAATGCTTTGGTGATGGTGTTCATTTTGGGGAAATGTCATGTATGATATGCCTGGTTGATGTGAAATTGAGATAATTAGTATCATATTAGCCACAACAATAATTTTAACATAGATAAGCTACTGAAAATGCACATATTTATCATGCATGAATGTAACCATGGCAACAGATTAGTCAATTTACTCTACTGGTTTTAATTAAGGTAATTACATGCTGTGTAAAGCACGAATGCATTTTGTGCAATGTGTTATGACTGCTCGTAGCTTTGTAAATGTTAGTCATCTTTAAAAATATGGTATTACTATTTAATTTTTGTAACATTATAGTAACTTTTGTTTTTAAGAGATATCTTTTGATAGACACTGAAATAAAATTTAGGTCAAAAGGACACTATAGCATACATTCACTTGGCCCAGAGTTGTAACTGTCACATCAGTGTATATTCAAAATACTGGTTGTCAGGAAATAATACATTTTTTTCTGGCATGTAGGATTTATTTCTCTTACACGGTAACATGATCGGTTACAACAGCTAAAGGTGCGGCATGTAACAATATACTGGAGATGAACAAATAACACTTGAAGACATAATTTACAGGAAACTTAGAGTTTTATTTGAAGACATTTTAATACAAATCATATTTAAAGAGCAAGACGGAAAAGGTCCACTGCTGAAGAAACCAAAATATTGAGTGAAAATTTGGCGATGCCAGAATTTACACCTTGGCGACATTATACTGATGTACCTTTCTGTAATTCGGTGCTAATTAATTAGCAGATAGGCATAAGGGACCAATGACCAAGGTATATTCAAAATACTGGATGTTAGAAAAATATTACATTTCTGGAGAATTTTTGTCAGTGGTGTAACAAGGAATTTTGAAGTTGGGCAGTGGTGTGAAGATGGTCACTTGCCGACACTCAATTAGCAAGTTTTGTTTTTTGTTGCTCACTTCCCTGGCCGCTAGACCCTAATTTTTCCAATGTCTCTTCATAAAATCCTAAGTGGAATTTGTGCCACAAACAAATCTTTACTGGCTACATTGCTTAAAAGAGCCGGGAATAAACGACCCAGCTCAATTCACTCAACATCAACTGTTCTGGCAATATTGTCATTTTTATATTTTTGGGTAACATATTGTGAAGTACTAACAGACTGTGATGTGTCAATAGATAGTTGAAACCAAGTGTGCCATGGACCCCACCTGGTACACTGTTTTTTGTAAAGACAAAGAACATAAGTTTGAGTTGAAAAGTTTTGTGAATTGCGAATAACAGATCCTTCACTACCAAAAGAAATGTTATTACATTTGCTGAAACGGTTTGGTTTGTTATGACAGTTAAAGGGATAAGCAGCGATTTGCTGATCCGAAACACCGAAAAAATCAATCAAAAATTTGTATTTTGGTATTTTTGTTATTGGCATAGATGTGCTAACATTAACTTGCAAGTGTTTGGCCTGAAATCCGTGTATAAAGACCGACAGTCAAAATTAATTCCGACTTGAGATCGTAAAACCTTTCCGTGTGCATATCCAGATTTATAAGCGTAATATTGTGCACCATGACCTGTACAGTTTTTTTGACCTCAAACAAAATGTTAATGATCTTTGTTTATTCCTGTACTGGTGTTCACCACAATCAGCTGTTTAGTGTAAATTTATATCGCATCACTGTATTGTCTATTTGTAGGAGACGGGGTGACAACGTTCCCTCAATACCTACTTCATTTTTTTTTTCCACTAGTTTCTGTTTTTGTTCCTACATTAAAGTAGTTATATGGAAATTGGTACATAGTTTTTTTTACTTATAATCTAAAAATGCATTTCCACATTTTTTTTATTCTTTTTATTTTTTTTATTTTTTGCGGTTTTTTTTTTTTAGTAAAGTTTGTTAAATTCAATTTCACTTGAGAACTCTTCATATTTTTTGGTAGGTTTTGGTTAATTCCATCCACTCAATGTACTCTCTGCTACTCTCTACTGCTGCCTTTTTGTAGTTTTTATCATTGCCACTTTTGTACTTGCTAGCACTCCATCAAGTTGCGGAAGTTAAATAGTTGTTCCAGCATCAAACCCATAATTCATGTAATGGTCACTTTCACATACATTGGGTTGGCTTTCTTGTGAGTTATTGAAAACTGGTTCGGACTGAGTTCTTAAAGGCCCCATAGGAAATGCAAATAGAACTTGAATGTGGTTTTGTGTCAGTCTAACAAGGAGGGACCATAAAGGCAATTCATATTGGGTTGGTGAATGACATCATTAGTGAAACTATTGGGTTTTCAGAGAGTAATAGTAACATTCTAGGTGACTGGTCTGATCTATTCCTGACACTGACTGAAAATCAATAGTTTACTAATGATTCACTGGTAGTGTATCTTTTTTTCATTCTTTTTTTTTTTTCTGGTTGTGTTTTGTTGAATTTTTTGTTTTTTTTAACTTACTGTTTTTTTTTCATCTAATTTCCTGGGACTTTTAAGGTAGGATTATTGGCTATCCTGGATGGATCTTGTTGAAAACTGTGCCAATTAGATTGTGAATTTCTTTTGGCATGCAACCCTGAAGAGAAGGTGTTCTGGTTCTTTAAATTTGGAAGTGGTTTTCCTTCAATCATTTCAAGAACCTTATTATGGTATTATATGGTATAGGCTACTCATCTACCCTTGTTTTGGGGTGATCAATATGTTTAGAAGTATGCTGTGCTTCAGGCCTTTTCATGTTATAACATCAGTGCATTTAGTTGCCCAGCTGCTTCAATCATACACACCGGCGAAGGGTGTAATTGGGTCATTCCACAATGCCACCATTTAAGTAAATTTCACTTCAATAAGGCATTGTGATCCCACAAAATCCTATTCTTAACACGAAAAACAGAACTTTTACTCTCATTTTAGCCCAAAAGGCATGAGTACTTAAAGAAATTTGTTAAAAACTCGCAAAATGTTTGTGGCCCTTAAACTTCTTGAACAGAGTATATGGTCATTGTAATAATAAGTGTTTAGTAGAGTGCACATAAGCCATGCAATTGCATTAGGGGATTGATTCCAAACACCCCCTCAGCAGTTCTGAGTTTGAGTAACTGAGTTTTTCTTTGTAAATAATGCCAATTACCAATGTTCAGGGACTGTGCGGAGTACATTATATCTTCTTAAGAGGCATTTTGTGATCTCAAGCATCCTCTTTTTTTTAACACTTACTGTGCTCAAGTGATCGGATCTCGATCAATACAATGGGCAGGTTATTATAAAATGCTGCCTTTGTGTGCATTAGAGGTGAGTCAGTAGATATCCGTGTTAAAAAGCTTATTTTAAAAATTTCATGTCAGTTATTCTGATGAGACATTTCCATCAGTTAAGAGCAAAGCTGGTGTAATGTTGCCCCACATGCAACTGTCATTGCAATTTTTGTCCATTTACAAACAGAAAGTACCCGGTTCTAATTTTTTCTTTCTTTGGTACCCGACATGTACAATACTTTAGGTCGAATGGGGTGGATGATGTAAAAATCTCAACTTCTTTGGGGGTCAGCGAGAAGGCTATGGCCTGGGCTATGGGATCAAACAAATGTTTCGTGCTGTTTGCAACAGCTAGTCATATGTAATATATTTTTATCTTAAGGTGGGAGGGGTGCCTGATATAGTTTCTATAAGTGTTCATTGTTTTTGTGGGGGGGGGATTGATGACCTCAACCCTCACCCAATACCCCATCTGTGAAGTTTCATGCGGATATTTCAATGTTGTTTTGTTTTATATAGAAGCTGAGAACAATGATTTTGTATATGCCCCATAGACACTGTATTAAATTAATATTGCTCATGAAACATCCAACCAACAACATCTTTTATAGCCATAAGTTTCACAGGTAAACTGAAAAAAAAAAATAGTGGCTTCTTCTAAACACCACATTGGGAATTTCTTTCTGGGGATAGGACTCTAGCAATGGCCCATGGACTTAAAAGACACTATCAGGTAAAAAAATTTTTACAAAGAGTAAATATTTGAAATTTTGCAAATTTATTTAGCTTAAAAGTGAAGAATAAGGTTTTAGAATTTAAAAGTAAATAAAAAAAAAGCCTATGGGGTCCATTTTTTGACACTGAATAAGTGACAGAAAAGAAAACAGCAGTATTCAAAGATAATGAATCTCCATTACAGTTAATGTGTTGTAGTACGTGTCCGAACAGACCGTATTGACAAAATTCCAATTCTGTCCTTTAGGTGTTTCTTTTATAGCTTAGCACTTGCGGAATGGTTAGCATAGCTATACGTTGTTACATACCTGCAGAAATCTGATGTTTGATATTTTTTTTTCTTATTTAGAAATCACTGAAGTGTCTGAATTTTTTTTTTTCATTAGTTTGTATGTCATTTTTAAGTTGATGTTTTTGGCATTTCTAAAAAGAGACAAGTCCTTAAATGTTAATAAAATATTCTAGTTCCATTGACAGTGTATGCCTTGGCTTTTTACCTTTTCTGATAGTTCTATATATATAGTATTGATTGTCTTCTAATAAAAACTAATGTTTTAAGAGGAAGGCATTTAGCCATACATATGGGATGACCTAGACATTTGGGAAGACATCAATGTTAGTTCCATCTTTTCCTGTTTTCCATGAGACACTCACCGAGATCACTAATACTTGGCTTCTAATCGGGCGAAAGGTTAATCTGTGCAAGATTAAATTGAGAAACAATCGGGCAGATATTGCAAGTGATGTAGTCGCCAACTGTTAACCAGGTTTTATTTGTGTTAAAGTTAATTTTGTGAATTTTGTGGCACACTAAAGCATCAGCAAAATTATGATGTGTTGAATATATTTTGGGTTTGTCTCCAACTTTTTACGCCAGAGGGGGATATTAATCCCTTGGGTCTTATAAGCCGGAGGATCTGTAAAAGTGTAATCCCTTTTTGTGGCGTATGTATGGTGAATGTATGTTCCATTTATTGGTTAGGTTGACTGTTTAGTACTCTCCGCATATGAAAAGTTAGACTTGAATCTCAACCAAACTTGGTGGGCAATGATCTGTGGGTAAGGGGACTTGAGATAACATGTGACATCTATCAGGTCAAAAAAGCTCAACAAAGGGTTCAATGACTGATGAAAGGCGCTTTCCTAAATCTATAAAAGTTCACCTTAAAAAAAATTAATGCTATAACCACCAACTTGCTTTCAAGATACTCTGACTGGAAGTCTTCATACAGGATGTATGCAAATTGGGGTAAATGGGGATGCTGACCAATTAAAGGGGCAATTCTTTTAATTCTATCAAATTGCCATCGGTCAATTTTAATTCAATGGCCAGCTGCTATATGTGCTCACTAGATATTTCTTGGGCATTCCCTGATTAAAGGGAATCCGTCGATCAATAGCCGATCGATAACCTCGTCCCCCACTTTACTCCACCATAAAATTGAGATTAAGTATCAGAAGAAAGTTTGTATTTTTGTTATTAAACCACCAATTGACTTTTCGGCTCAGTAGTTTTTCAACGGTGGCGTAGCCGGTTGAAAAGGGGGGCAGAGTGCCCGCCCTGAAAAATCTGGAGGGGAATCGGGAAATAAACCCGGATATTCATGTTAACACAGCCTCTTTTCGGATCTTTTGCCCTGCGACACCAAGGAATTTTTTGCTTGTGATCAAGGACATGTGTTGTCATGCTACCTGGAAATTGAACCCCTCGACCCCTCGGAACCAACGGGCTGGCTACGCGCCTGGGTGTTTCCTTTGACATTATGATAGAGTATCAAATGTGATCAAGTGTTCATTAATTAACTCACACAAGAGACTGTCCTATGGGTCAATTTAGTACAAATTTTTGCTTGCTACTACCCAAATGGCTGTAATGATTTAACTCAAAATTTGTAATCAGGTGTTTTTTTTGGTGATAAAAATTGGACGCATGATCAGATAACCAACATTTAAAGTTGGAGGTCTTCTGCCAGAAAGATTTGGCAAGGTAAACTACCTTGGCATTTTTAGGGGATTGGGGTTAATTTTTTTTTAAAATCGCAGTTCATGATCCTTTAAGTGTACTGTCTAACCTAGATTTTTTTATAGAATCTAAACTAAATAAACTGTAAAACAAACCTTTATTTTAATAATGATGACTAGTATCATTTGTGAACATGTGACACATATAGGTGACGCATACATTGAAAGTATTGGTGTGTGGAAAATTTATTGAACCTGTCTCCATAAATTAAAATACATTTGTGAACAAATTAAATTTACAAATTTATTACTCCCCAAAAGGCAGCATTAACCATTGCATTACATAAAACTCAACCAACCGCAAAGTCTTTATCAAGTGCGTATTCCACAAAGTGATCCAAGTGGCAGCCAAGGAAAAAAAAGGAAGAAAAAACAACAAGAAAGAAAACTTGCAGAAATTCCCATATGCGAAAGTAAAATGCAATTACTGCTCTAAAAAAAAATATGCACAGCCTAATGAAAACAAACTGGTTTAACTTGCAGACCCATATGCCCCCAAGTAGGAGCATGTAAGATCTATCACCCCTGTAAAAATCAGAAAAAAAAACATGGTGAGAATCTTGCTATAGAGGCCTACAAATATCCTGATTTGTTTGTTATAGTGCCCCCTATTGCCCAACCTTCATAGCGATCTGCGTAAACTTCATTTTAAAGGGGAATAAAACTTGTTTACCAGCAATAAAATTTCATAAAATGTACCCTGAATATAAGTAGTAGAATACATAATGCACATCTGTCAAAACTGTCACAATGGATGACTTTTCAACAGCTTGTAACAAGAAAAAGCACCATCAGATCAACTATAATTTTTGGCAATAGGTTTCTATTGAATCAGAAAATTGTGGTTAGATCTCAAAAGCCTTCCTTAAAGCAAAAAAAAAAAAAATGAGATTTTTGCACAGTTGCATTGGTAACTGGCTAGTAAACTATACCTGTGAATGGTAAAGCTCGAACATGTCTATGTATCACAAAATAAGGAATTTTGTAATTAGGATAATTAATATCGGAGATCCCGATAATAATTCAATGACTGCTGGAAACGGCCTTCCAATATGAAATAGCCGGGAAATAGCACCTTGTACATGTCTATGCTCATCCATTAGTTGTTCCGTTGGTTCAGGCAAGTCAAGTTAAACTAAAAGGTAATTTTGTTAGGTGCCATTAAATTACAATAAGGGGGGGTCTCGATTCTAATTACAAAATCACTTCTTTTAAGAAAAATATGCACTTTTGAGCAATACCATTTGCAGGTATAGTGTACTAGACAATTACCAACAGAACTGTGCAAAAATCTCAAATTTTGAAAATTGGGGGCACTCTTCAAAAATGTGCTTTTATTGCTTTAACTGATTGATCTCTCCCATAAAACCCATTTTACAAACAACATAGCATAGTATCAGGCCATAATATCAAATGCATAATCACATCTGCTTTTCTGACTTTGATATGATATCAACTGCATAATCATATCTGCTTTTCTGATTCTCTTTTAAGGAAACACATTTGAACACCCCAGAAATGATAGGGTACTTGTATAACACTGCATGGCTGACTTTGAGTCAATTAATTTTTCTGCTTCAGCATGATCACTGTATCAAATTTCCTCTGTAGTTAATCATTGTTAAAAGCATGGATTCCGATACTGTAGGGATGACTGATTCTAGCTGCCAATGTAATCATTTGTTACCCCGACTACCTCGTTACTCAGATTGAGCTTATCACAAACGTTAATTAGGGTGATGATACCTTCTGTGATATTTGTATGGGGGAAAAATAGAACGTCATTTTTATTCCTTATATAATTACTTGATTAGAATATTTTTTCAAAAGGTAGAACAATTATTCCTGATTTTTTTGCTAATAAAGGTACTAAGTATTGACTTTATACCAAAATGGTGGATGTTATTCTTTAAAGTCCTTTGTGTGGTGCCTTTGTGATTCTGTTTAAAAATCAATGAGTGAAAAGGAACATCACACACACTCACACACAACCTCTCCTCTCGCTCACACACACCACACACGCACACACACACGCACACGCATACACACACACACACACCAGTGTAATTCACTTGAACAAATATAATTGATATATTTGGTTATCTTGCCTTATTTTTTTATCACATTTTTGAAAACTAAAAAGAAATGCTTCCAAGTCTATGAACCTTGTTAATCCAAACCCCTTCTATCGGTCAATTGTCCATGAACTTAACCACAAATTGAAAAGTTTATTGATTTAAATGTCATCTAGAAATGCAACAGCTTTAAAAAAGTCATGTTTGTTTTACGTGCTTCTCTTTGATGTAGATGTGGTCCTCACAGAAATAGAGGAGAATCTAGATGGCCATACCGCATGTACAAAAAACCTTTGTCTCTATACCATTACAAATATGCATATTTGAGGGAATTAGGTTTTAAAATTAAGAATAGGGGGCAATCAAATCAACCGCATCCCATATTACACTCTGTGGTCCATTATGAGTGAACATGCCCAGATGTAGAAAAGGAGATCCCGGTCCTGGCCGCCATTGTTTTCCGGGCATGGACCGCGCTATTAGGGGTATTCGTAAATGTTCGCAAATATGCATTTTACGCATCTCGGAATATTTCGTTATGCGGTATGCGTTGGCAGCGGTCTTCAGCGTTAACTTTAAAACGTGTGGCCATCTTGTGGTACGCCACCCGCAACATTCGTTTTCATGATGCTGGCGCCTTTGTATTTTGCATATACAACAAAACAATCGATTTTTATTTTTAAGATAATTCTCAAACTCAAAGATAAACTTCACACTGTAGAACTTTTTTACATTGTGTCCCGTAAATACTTTGTTGTAAAAAAATCGAAATCAAACAAAACCTGGTCAAAACCTGAAGAAAATTGCATTACCGATATGTTATGACAGAAATGACTGTATAATACTGTGAAATTTACCTTTTACTGTAAAGTTATTAGCAATCTCAATAGTACATTTGATATTGACATTATTTAAAATGAATAAGAGCACGTTTTAAATTTAGTCATAATAGGCCTGAAAATTGTTCATAAATACACTTGGCTATATTTCTAATACCCGACAAAATACGATATTCTTATAGCCTTTTTATACTATGTGATGTAAAATTTTAGGGTATTTTAACACGTAGGTCTACAGTCTAAGAATTGGATTTCTTTCAAAATAAGGGCCTCAATGTTAAAACATTGAAGTTAGGTGAACATTGCTGAATGTAATAACATTATTTCAATTAGTATAGAGCTTTTAAACAGGCGTGACACTTCCCCAAATCAAGACAAAACTATTTTGGGGGTCACAGCCGTTGTCAACTGTATAACAACAAAAAATGATTGGATTATGAAATACCTGTGAATTTTCCGTTTTTTACCGAGAAGTAGATAGCTGGTCTATATAGCCAGCCATTTATTTTAAATTACATAAAAGCCTTTTAACATCTCGTTGCACTTCCCCAAATCAGACAAACGATGTTGTCAACAGCCGTTTTTAATAATAACTGTATAAATAAAAAAACAAATGATTGATTACTGAAATAACCGTAAATTTTCCGTTTTTACGGAGAACTAGATGCTGGTTGAAAACCCGTATAGTCACCATTTTATTTCCAAATTTTATATGTCCGATTTTTTGCTCATCTGGTAATAATATTGCGGTTCTGCGTGAAAGAAGACATTGCATTTTTCACAAAAATAAAAACACGACGGGTCGGCTCCGTAATGTAAATACAAGTATTTACCCAAGTTTAGTTAATTGTATTTACAAATGGGTTTTACCGTAAACGTCCTTTACAGTGTTTGCTGCTCTGCTTGGGGCGATTCTGTTTAAGATATTATTTTGGGTAAATCCTTCAAAGCTCGGTGGCAATATTGGACAATATACCATGAGCTTTTTTATCCATGTTTCATTTATTAAAGGGGGGTGACCCGGTCGACAACCCCCCCCCCCCACACACACAACACACCAGATTTACCCTTACTCTATCAAAATTGAGATTTTGTTATCAAACGTATTCAAATGTGGTCGAACACTGACCAATTTTAATTCACATTTTTGCTACAACTATTCAAACCACCGGGACCGATTAAATTCAAAAATGTAATCAGATTGTTTTTGGTGATGTGGAGGGAGAAACATTCTTCATCTAATTGTTTTTTCCCCATCAACACCACAACATAAACGATTAAAAATCACAAGAGGGAAATTAATTTTATGGTCCACAAACCACGCCCACTCTCTCCTTACAAATGTGATCGGAAGGAGGGATTTTGACTCCGCGAGCACCTTTCGATCTTGTGCCATGCAATCTTTTACACCCCCGCAACCACTCACTGCGGTTGCATTCGCCAGGACGCTTCACGGTAATACGCACAGATCTGCGTCCGTTCCTTGTCGCGTGTTCTCGGTAAAAACACGAATTCCCCCAATAGTCTATTTGTGGTGAAAGATTTTGTACATGCCGTTATTGGGGAGAGACCGGGATCTCCTTTCTATAGAGCTGGTGTGTATGCTAACAAACTGACGGGGTATCTCAAGTGAGTCTAACTTTAAACAGGGTTATCCAACATGAAGTGGATCTTGTTTTCCTTTCAACATATCTGAAGGTGTGCCGTAGGGGCAGAATATTCCTCAAGTGATAGGCCGAATGGCCCATCCCTGAGGAATTTTCTCACCATTCAACTTTTTTAGTATGTTTGAAAGGAAAACAGGTCTACTCATATAGGAGAACCCTGGTGTAACCTTGGTCTAAGTTAGACTCCATTTGAGAATACGAGCCACTGAATTAACATTTAAAAAAAAAAAAAAAAACCCAAAACTTGGGGGGGGGGGATTAAAAAAAACCCCAAAATTGGGGGGGGGGGGCTATCCTGCCAATGCAAAACACGTATGATA
>JAMKCH010028295.1:0-126664 GCA_023653785.1 Ophioderma brevispina
TGGGAAGTCAGTCACTCGACGGATTGCAAACTCGACCGATAACAACTCGACGGTCATCCACTCGACGGACAACCAAGGCGACGTCATACCAGCTCGACCGATAACCAACTCGACCGTCTTATGCCAACTCGACCGTCGCGCGAAGTACCAACTCGATCCGATGCGTGCCAACTCGACCGTGTGTATAATGTATCAATCATGCGAGGATGTTTGGGCCTCTGAGACGAATATTCAGTTTTGGCCCCAACAGGAACAGGGGAGCAGTGGGCCTCCTCGACAGTACTTCCAAAAAAACGTTCAGTGGTTTTGGCTTGCTATAGGCTATAATAGCATAATTGCCATTGTGTAGTTTAGTGTAAATTGCATGTTATAGAAGTTGGTGCGATCGATCAACACCGACACCGTGACGTTACTTTGGTCGGGTGTGTGTTCTGGCCCATTCATGGGTCACACAAAGAGGACAATGATACGATGATTGCCGTTGCTAATGAGGGACTTGGGCTCGAATGTGATGTAACGAATTTCCCGAGGCCCGAGAGCCATCATTAGAAATCTGGATGTCTTTATATTTCATAATCATGAATATTCCCTTTTTAAATATGGTTCCTATTATTGGTCAAGCGTTATCTATAAATGCCTGGGTTCAAGAAATATTACCAGTCTATGCCGATTTAAAAAATTGGATGTCTTTTATTGAAAAGGTTGAACAAAGTATGCTAAAAACCACGATAGATAGGTTATCACGTGAAGAAATGGGAACCTTTCTTAAGATAGGAATAGGTTGGCCAAGAAAATTGAAGTTGTAATTGTGTTATGACTGTATAAAGAAATTTAGACAAAAAAGTCTAAATTCTTTTTTGTAAAGTGTAAATTGTTAAGGGTTATTGTCGCTTATTGTATTTTTTGTTTTATTTATGTGCTGAAAAAACAACCAATTAAAAAATTTTCAAGAATTTGGCATGAAAAAAATTGATTAGTACAGCACATCCGTTACTGAGATTAATATTTAGTGGTTCTATTCATTTCAGTCCGTACATGGTTTTTAAAAGCTGTTTGATTCCAACAACAGACACTTCACTCAACGTGCCGCGAGATATCTCGCGGCGAGATGCAACTTAGATTTTTAGATATAGGTTTAGATTTCCTATAAATTTGATATAAAGGCTTTGCCTCAGAGTTTTTTAAAATATAGTTTTTTTTGTGAGGTGATTAAAACCACTGAATAAAGATATCACCTAAAACACGCTTAACCCCTCGTCTTACAAGCCTTTTTTTGTAAACACAGTTTACCAAGAGGGGTGGTTACCAACCCCCTCGAGTAATTCGTTATAAAGCACCGATGCTTATTGATTTGATACCAATGATAGCTATGGTCCTCCTCTTTCCATTGATACCAAACAAAAAAGTAATAAAATACATAGATGGCGTCACAATGACGTCATTAAGTCGCGTGCGGGCAGTGGCATTTTCCACAGAAAATGGGAAAATCCGATTTTTTGCGCTCAAAAGTAGGAATATCGGATTTTCATGCGGTTTTCAGCTCTAAATGATGGCAATGACTATTTTTTAATTAAATATAGAGTTTTAGAGCAATATATGTAATAATTTCAAAAATGTGCTACAAAAATATTCTTGGGTGGCAACCCCTCCCCCTACCCTTGACTTTGACGGCCATACCCTAACCCCGGTGAAGTTGCTACCTTACTTTTTTTTTCGCTAAAATGACCGTAAAGGAGGAGTAAACGATTACCCGGAAGCGTTTTTTTACGCAAAAAATTTGGGCATTATTTAAGACGACACCGAGCAAAGTGTAGGGGGTAGTGAACCCCCCCCCCCCCCCCCCTTGGTAAGACGAGGGTTTAATTCCAGTTAGAGCACACAAATCGGATACCGTGGATAACAAAAATTCGTATTTTATTCAAAAAAAAAGTTGTGATTTTCTATATGAAGGACTTCCCCGATTTGCGTTGTTATTTCCCACAATGATTAGTAATTATGGACAAGATTATGTTATGGGAAAACAACGATTGTTTGAAAATATTATTGAGCCGACTTATCGGGAAATGTCCGGTCACCGGGCGGAGTCAGCCTTAAATCTGTATCGATAATTATTATATAGTTGTACCATTAAGAATAATTAATAAAAACAAAACGCTTGTAATAGACCAGTTACCATCCTACGTCACATTCTTTTGGTGCCTGCGAATCCATTCCTGCGAATCGTTATGGCCCATAGTATTAACCCTCGTCTTACCAGCCCTTTTTTGAAACAGGGTTACCAAGGGGTGTGGTTACCACCCCCCCTCGAGAATTTTGATAAAGCACCCAGATGCTTATGATTTTGATACCAGTGGATAGCCTATGGTCCTCCTCTTTCCATTGATAACTAGTATAGGGTCACAATACCGTCATCAAGTCCGCGAGTCGGCCAAATTTAGAATTTTCCATAGCAAATAGGCGAAAATCCAATTTTGCGCTAAAAAACGTTAAGGAATATCGAATTTTCATGGGTTCTTTTCAGCTCTAAATGATGGGAATGACTAGTTTACATAAACAAAGAGTTAGAGCCATACTGTGCATTAATATTTTCAAAAATCCACTATTAAATATCCTTGGGTGGCCCAACCACCCCCCCTTACCATTGACTTTGACGGCATACCCTAAACCCCGGAGGTGTACCTTCACATTTTTTTCGCTAAAATGACCGGAAAGGATGAGAGAACGATACATAGAAGCTTTTTCCGGGATTTTTTTGCATTTTACGCACCGGAGCGCACTTGTAAAGACGAGGGTTTTTAAAACTCTAACAGATACATTGCCCAGTGCATGTAACAGTCAGGCCGACTATTTAAGAACCAGGCCCTAACATGTTTACAAAACATTGCTGTTAAACTGGTCTAGTAAAGATTATGCAGATTAAAAAAAAGGACATAGTTGAAAATATTTTCAATTTATAAAGTCTGTTAAAACGGTTTCGACATCGTTTTTCTCCCGACTTTAGGATGGTTCACCCCACTTAATATCTTGATTTTATCCATTTAACTGCTGTTTTGCTAATGTCTATTGTTGGGTTTTACTCTGGACTAAGTTCCTATGACAGTTTCTTAAAGTCTGACTCAGAAATTTCCAAATTTATTTTTTTTGTGTATAAATTAAAACTAGTCAAAACTAAGGATAGTGACTATAAAAATGCCCCAATTCCAAAGTTTGGGAGATGAATCGAATTTTTCGTTTTTAATGCAATAAACATTTATGTATAGTATAACAGTTGTCAATAGGAACTGTATATAACAAAATTTCGGATCCGGAAATTTTATAACAATGGTGTGATTTTTCAATATTGAAGGACTTCGATTTGAGCTTAGCTATTTCACCCACAGTGGATTAGTATATGGACAAGCATATGTATATATGCAAAAAACACGATTTTTTGAAAAATGAGGGGCGCCCTCATCTGAAATATCTGAGTAAGCCTTTTAAATGGGGATGTCAAAACAGGTGAACACTTGTCATTTTTTAAAGCTTATTCTTAATTTATAAGTAACATAGGCAGTTTGTCTGGAGTTATGAGCCTTGAAAATTTTGGACTAGCCTTAACCTTTCCATGTAATGCATTCTGTTAAAAAACCCTGTTGACAGTTCCTGAAATGGAGGGAGGAAATTGAAAATTTGGAAATTGTCCTTAAGACTTAAGTTGGTACCAAATTGATCTTGAATGCACGACTGCATTACCATGTACAAGCCGTACAGCGAATTTGGGCAAAAATTTACAAATTCGCAAGAATCACTGATTTTGGGTTTGGTTTTAAAAAATACTGATATTTTCTGATGAAATACTGAATGCTGGTAATTCCAAAGTTGGTATCAAAACCAATTTGAATGAGGACCTGACGACCAAATCTATTGTTATTGTCTTGTGGTTAATATTAAGATCTATTAGTGTACAACGTTTCCATTTGTGCCAATTTTAAAATACCAAGTTTTAACATTATATGGTTTGAGGATCCATTGTGTGGAAAAATATGCTCGACCAATTAATTTGGGCTTAGTCGATTCCAATAATTATCACATACAGATAGAACAGTAACACTGACTCCAGTCACTGCAGCCTTTGCAAAAATCCCACGAGCAACGCGAACACTTATGTATGGGTTAAGTGTGGATTTTATTCCTTGTTTAAAAGTAAGTTCAGTTTCATATACTCTATGTAAAAGAGTGACCCGAAATTGAAAGTCTCTTGAAAGAGCGTTGAATAAGCCAAGAGGAAAAATTTCACTCTATCCGAGTGATTATTTTTTTTCACTCTAAATTAGGGTGGGTCACTTGAAAGCTATTTTAGAATGACTTTCACTTTTTTTACATTTAGAGTAGACATACTTTTCCGTCAGTTAAATTTTCAATCTTCGATATCAGTTGTAACATTTCCATTTGTTATTACTTTTATATCAAGTTTAAATAAACGGGAGTTAATACTTTGATTAACAAATTGAACCACTAAATGTATTTTTTAAAATTTTGTTCTAGGGCGTTTATGTTAATTACTCCGTGTATATTTCAGCAACGTTTTCATTTCCGTGTTTAATATACACTATCAGTATAATTTAGTGACTCCGCTCCTTTATCGCTGTTTTCATATTTTACGTACGCGATATCCCTAAAAAAAGGAAGCCCTGCTTTTTGCACCGATGCATGATGTAAAGCTTTCCATCAAAGTACCCCCATCCTGAAAATGAAAAGTTGAGAATTATTTCTTTGGTACAACATATTTGAATTCTCATTTTTTTTTAATTTTGTATATGAGCAAATAGGAAGTTCAGCCTTTGTGTTATATTGAAAAAAAAAAAATCATATTTAAAAGCATACGAGAGCTCGAGATTTCCAAAGATCTATTCTGATCATATACACTGAATTTATATATTGATATGGTACTGTTTTTAACACAGCGAAATTTTAAATATTTTGAATGAAAACGCACACCAAATGTATTTGTTCCTTGGTGATTTTAGCGTTTCAGTTTCTTTAAATTTATATCAAACTTTAACAAATATGGGTAGTACAAATGATCAACCACTATACTTTTGGCAAAAAGCAAGAAAAGATAGGCCGATATCGATATTGTCAATGTTATGGCTGAGTTGAAAACAATATCGCCAACTTTGGGGGGAAGGGTAAATAGTAACTAATTAAAAGTAAAGAGATTAAATTCAGAACTATTGGAATCATTGCAAATGTAAATCGGATACACCCCAAATGGAATATTTGTGTGTGGGAATCCGTAATAAAAGCAGCGAACATTATTCAGCGGTATGGCAAAATGGTCCAATAAATGTGACATAGGAAATACGGTTGTGTTATAGAATTCAGTGTAAAATTACCTTAAACCATCTTAGAAATGAATTCCTCTGTAACAATGCAATGACTTTCAAGATTCACCATCTTTACTAATAGCCTTTCAGGCTTTACTAAATCCAAGGTGAATGTTGAGCCGACGCAAAACATTGCATTGATGTTGTGAGTAGGAAGAGACCAAAAAGGTGGTTGTTTTCACATTTACCCTTATCGAGGACCAATATGAAAATCATACCATTTCCTGGAAAGAATTAGATTATCGGAAAGGTAATAGTGATGTCTATAGTCGCATTTTAAATTCTTTTTACATTTGGCCACGTGGTTCAACACTATATTACACTAAGACCATTACCAAAGCGATTTTTTTTTTGTTTTTTTTTGCATGGGAGAACAGAAAGTTTCAGACCCCACAAGTCCAAGGCAGTCGATCCAGATTAATTTTGGCCATATTTAGCTGAAAAACTGGTCGAATATTCTAAAGAGGAGAAAAAACGCATATTTCGATCCATATCGCCCCGCTTTTATCCAGAGGGGGCAACTCCCCGGGTAGGTGCCACGAACAACCACAGGTGGAGTTAAATAAAGGACCCAATCATTTTTTTCTTCATCTTCCCGACAAGACTCCAACTCAGGACTCCATATTGTTAAATATGTAGCTAGTAAGTGCCCAGTGGACCTCTTTTCTGTAATTCCTAGCATTGTCCAATATTTCTGCCATTATCTGTTCTCTGTATGCTTTTGCTGAAATAAATCGTATGAATCGTAAATGTCAGTAATTTAAAGAAATATTAAAGTATAATGCTGTTACCAATACTCAGTATTGTAATCAGCATTATACTTTATAGATTACCTTATACGCTTACATGCGAAATGTAATTAAATTGAAATTCTTCCTGGACAGTGATCGACTGAAACGTGGACACCTCAACTGTCAGGTTAGTCCTTTTAACCTTTGTTTCTGATTGAAAGTTTTTCCAATGAAATCTTTAATGTTTGGAGATTCACCAATATGCGTTAATATTTATTTTACTATTGAAGCGTTTCTTCCCATACTGTGGAATTAGGTCAATTTCTTAAAAGGGATAATGATTGCGTAAACCAAACCTTGACGGGGACCGTGACGTGACAAGCGGGCAAAGATAACGAGATTTCTTTCAGATATCCATATTTCTGCAGTGTTTCATATAGACTAGGAACGTATTTATTGGCTACAAAAGTGTCTCTTCAAGTGAAAAAACAGGTGATTTTGAATTGTTAAATTTCGATAAAACATGACTGAATATACTACTACTTTGTTGCAATAGGAAATTTAAAAAAAAAAAAAAAACAAACATCCATTTTCAGCTTAATCCTTTCAGATGGGGATAATTTTTTATGGAAAGGTTAACTGTTAACATCAGTTGCAAAATCAAGCAACACCCGGGTATACGTATATGAAATCTCTCTAGTTGACTAACATTAACCTTGGCCTAACCCCGGGGGCTAACATTGATCATGGAATCATGATCATACTATTAAGAAAGGTTTAATTGTGATTATAATGGAAAGAAAACATTGATTTAGAAATATAGTAGGACCCATTCCCGGAATAAAAACTTAGCTCCGTCAATTTGGACAAATTTTAGGAGTGTTATGTTCATTTCGGGAATATGATTAGTCTATTTACCAGTCCGTTTTGTAATTATGATATAAAAAATTAAAAAAAAAAAAAAAAAAAAAAAAAAAAAAAAAAAAAAAAAACAATTATATCATTTCGATAATCAATAAGCATTCATCTTACATCTTTTGGTCAACCGAACGAGAATTATTCATTGTGAACACTTGTAAATACTGTAAAACATTTTAGAATAGTATTTATATTTACTGCGTTTGGATTTATACTAACGACAGTGGCACAACCGAAGAAGCAATGCCACCCAACAATAGGTAGAAAACAAGACCCAAAATATGGACAAGAAAATAATTTAAATAGCCTAAAACAAAAAACGGTAATTTCTCCGTATTGGTAAATGGTGTTGGCCGTATTAATTTGTGTACTATAAATAATACTACAGGATTTATATAGACCAGTGAAATCCTACATCCATTTCTTTTGTTGCCTGCGAATCCATTCCGGCGAATCGTTATGGCCCATAGATTAAAACTCTAACAGATACAATTGCCCAGTGTGTAACCAGTCAGGCCGACTTTTTCAAGCCTACCAGACCAGGCCCTACATGTTTACAAACACTGCGTTAACTTGTCGCTATGCTACTCTATACTTGTATATCGATCACCATTAGTACCGTGAGAGTTTGACGGTTGCTTAGTTACCCGTAGTAGTGCTTACTCTGTGAAAAGCCCAGGGAATTCAACAAGCTTCATGCAACACGATGATAGATTAGTATCGACAAGACTTGAGACAATAATAAGCTTAGTTAGCATTGTATTGTAACACGACGGCAACAACACGGATGCGGAAATAATCGATGGTGTTGAATCCCGGCTAAAATCCAAAAGCCTTTTTTTAATGCGCTAATGAAGACGGACCGAGTCTGGTCCGTTTATCGATTCATGATTACAAGGAAGTTAAAAAGATTAAACGTGGTATAATGCTGTTGTTGGCGCGTTTGGTGTTTGCCGGCAATAATTAAGACAGTAGTCTATCTCAACAACAGAATCTTTAGCTAGTTGAATTTCAATGAAGAAATGCGGGGGGAAAAAATCCGATTTTATTTTAGCGAGCGAAAAGGTTTTAGAAAATAAGGCTTGATGAGAAACCTATACCACTACTAAGTTTGACTGTATGGCCAGGCTAATAAGATCCAAGTTTTAGTTACAGAAAATTATAATACTAGTTTGAGTTTTGATCAGAATCACCAGGACCCAAATATCAAACATAAAAAAAACAATTAAGAATAAGGAAATGGCCCCGACGCGACGGTCGAGTGGCACGCGATCGGTCGACGTGTAAACTTCACGCGGACGTTCGAGTTTGTGCATTAGACGGTCGAGTTGGTTATCGGTTCGAGTTGGTACGACGGTCGACTTGGTTGTCCGTTCGAGTTGGATGACCGTCGAGTTGTTATCGGTCTCGAGTTTGCAATCCTTTCGAAGTGACTGTTGTACCCTTTGAGCATGTTTTGGTCGTTACAGTTTGAATCTTGAAGGCCTTGCCCTGATGGTAGATCAGAAACTCGGTAGTGTATGTATGTCTTCATCCTTTTTAATATTTTCTGAATTTTCCTTTATTTCGTCTGCGGCTGCCTCATTTTCTGTCGTTCTTTTATCTGGATTTTATATTAACCTGTTCTCCTTTGTTATAAACCTTTGTTTTTCAAAATATCAATATTTATATTGTAGGGTGGGTGGACAATAACTTATTGGCGGAATTGCCCTTGTGTTTAATTAAATGATACATCTTAATATAGGTAATTCCTCAATGATTATTATTACAAAACCTAACAATTATCAAAAGTAATCTGGCCATATTTACTTTCCACCGTTTGCAGATTTAAGGTCCCCAATGATCTGGTATGGAGAGTAGAAAGAAATGGCATTTATAGGATTAGTTAATTATTATAGCATACGCACACAGTTTGGACAAACTAACCCCATTTGGTTTAGGATATTCTTTCTGAAGGATTGCCTGTACGTTAAATTAACCATCAGGTCATGCTTTCAAAAGTACCAACAAGAGTTTTTATTTGTTGTTTCTTGTATGTGTTTCTCTCTCTCTCTCTTGTTTTTTTTTTTTTTTTTTTTTAATCCAAAGCCCACTGCGGCTTATTTCTTTCAGGTGGTTAAAATGATTAAATTGCTTATGGTGTATTTTATCTGGTTTGAGTGTTAAACTCACAAAATATATGCCGAGGCGGCACATATGGCCGTCAAATACATTTTAAAACACATTCGAAAGTGTCCACGGCATAGAGTATTGTCAAACATGTATACGACGAGAATTTTTTTCACTCTAAATACGACAGAGATAATTTAAAATTAACAAACGATTTTCTATTACGATCGCTCTCCTTGAGTTGGACGTGCTTGATACTATCCAATCCACTTCAAGTGAATAGTACACTCACAAATCATTGTGTAATTCGGATGAATATTTGAATGGGTGTATTTCGCAACAAAGCAGACGACGAGTGAATCTTTTTTGTTAAGAACTTACATTTTCTCTATTTTACTGTTCATACTTTTTCTATTGTGCATTTGCTATCTTTTTCCATTTATTCTGTCTGTCTTTCGCTGTATTTTTTCTTCCTTCCTTCGGGTTAGACACCTTTGAATCTGTCAAAATTCTATATAATTCGATACAATTACCGTTTTCGTTAACTCAGTTTTGAATAATTTGATTTTTCTTTTTTTTAATTTAGAGACTCTAAGTAATAAATGCAGTATGTCACTCTCTGACAAGACCCGGATGATGTGTGATTGAAATGTATGCGAAAGCGATTCATAGAGCCGAGGAGAATAATACAATAACATTTAAAGGTTTGGCCGGCGACGATAGGTGTCAATCGGAGCTCGCAGACGATATCACTTCGCACCTAAGTCAGAGTTATTAGACACAATTTCTGGATGGGACCGTGCCCTTCTATGTATGTATCATATGGAATGTACAATGCCCAACATCTGAAATAAGGTCAAAAAGCATTATGTATTTCTAGCAATAATTACCAAAAATCGTTTCAGCACACAGGAATTCGCGCCGTCGTCGTTACGCTCCAACGCATGAAGTCAGGATTTTTTTGTTTTTTTTTTGATTTATTGAAAAGACCATTAATAATAAAGTCTGAAAATAGACCAAAAAGCCAAATTCAAAGTAACCACTGCGCACCCCGTTTCGAAACCAACACTTCATATTCGGGGGTAAGTTCAATGTTCGTCAAGCTATCTTACGGGCAGCGCGTACACATGTATTAAGAACTTTTGTTGTATTCGTTATTGTAAACGCAAAGTCCTTACATCCATGAAACCATTTTTTGGTTTGTGCTATGTCAGCGAGTAACAAAGTGATTATTTCTTATTTTGCCAGCTACCAATTTAGATCAAGGTTGGTGACAGTTTCACAATGTGCGTGTGCCAATGACACGAAGAGGAGGAAAAGAAATTTCTTTCAAAGAATATAAACAAGAAATAAACAGAACAGAATAAGGCCCTTCAGATAAATTTTGAGGCGGAGCATTACCAAATTGGTTTAGCGTGATGAGATCGAAGCTTGTTTTTGCACATTTGTTTTCACTGCTTTTCGGCCGCTATAGATGATGAATATTTACTTGCACATGACGATTTTGATTGATATAACCAAATGTTGGATTCATGGTTGTATTTTTGTACTCAACGATTAAGGCTTTCAATTACCTGACCCATATCTATATATAGAAAGTATCCCGGAGATTATGCCGTTGGAAATCTACCGAGAGGAAGGGAAGTGTAAAGGAATAGAAGTTAAAGACGATTGGACATCTGGTGTTGTAAATCGAAACCAGCGACCCCGGCCGCCCCAGTCCCATGAGAGGGATTGCAAGCCACGAGTGGTTTCGCTGACCAGTCAGCAATTTCGTGTCCATATATGTGTTCTGTTGATGACGTTCATCGCATCTTTTTGGACTTTTTCTAGCCTCAGAACTCAGTGCGTTTTGGACGTGGTTAGGGTTACCCAAATATACCTACATTATATTGTTCACCGCGCTTATTCTAAAAAAGTCTAAGCGCCATTACAACTACTGCCATTGGCGGAACAAACAAAGATACAATAGAGAGGAAAATTAAATTTCATAGAAAACAGATGTGTTTTAACAGCTTTTTTGAAAGCATTAGAGGAACAGATTCCCTGAGGGATAAAGGAACTTGTTCCACAGGTGTGGTCCAATTACTTGAAAACGCTTTATACCTGTGTGAAACGGTGTTGTGTTTTAGGAACATGAAGTATAGTTTGATCAACCAATGAACGGAATAGGTACATGTGAGAGCTGTTAGGTTGTGGTATAGAGCAATATCAGAGGAGAGGTATTCGGGAGCAGAAACCATTTAAACATTGGTATATATAAACCAGGAGTGCAATGGTTTTTGGGTGTATAATAATTATTAATAGCATGTTTGATATTAGAGTGTATCGGTCGCATGGCTACAGAGCGCTTAGCTCGGTAGCCAGTGGCGCGTATGGCAAGGTATTATGTGTGATAGAAGATTACTTTTGCAGGGGAAGTTTTTTCTGAGTTTTGAGTTATGCACAGGTAATTAACAGAAGCATGATGATGTGAATTCAGTATTTTTTTCTTAATTTATCATGATATTACTAAGGATCTTTTGGAACAAAGGTTTAAGAGATGATTTTAATGTCACTGGGACCCAGACTGCCATTAGTAAATGCATTGGTAGCAGTTTCACAATTACTAGATACGGCACGATTTAGGACCGTTTTTTCGGGGACACTTTTTTTGGATAAAATTTTTCTCGTCGTTGATTAAAGGCAACAATGAGGAACACGATTCTCTCGCCAAACAATAAAGAGTAATAGGAATTAGAAAAATCCACAACAGAACTGATTCTAGTGCTTTTTCTCGCAAACAGATAAAATATATAAGAATTAAAAAAACACAACGAGAAAAGAAATTCTCGGCCTTCCTCGCCAAACAATACAATACATAAGAATTTAAAAAAAACCACAACGAGAAAGAAATATTCTCGTCACTTTTCTCGCCCGCCGAACAATAAATACTAAGAATTAGAAGAAAAAAATCCACAACGAGGAAAGCAGATCTCGGTTCCTTTTCCTCGCCAACACAAACAATACATTGAGAATAAAAAAACGCACAATCGAAGAAAAGAAAATTCTCGCCACTTTTTCTCGCCAACAATAAAATAACATAAGAATTAGAAAATTATTCCAACAACGAGAATGTAAATCTCGTCACTTTTTCTCGCCAACAATAAATACATAAGAATTTAAAAAAAACACACGAGAAAAGAATTCTCTTCCTTTTCTGGCCAAACAATAACATACATTAAACTTAGCAACAAATCCACAACGAGGAAAGAGATCTCGTCTTTTCCTCGCCCAAACAAGACAATACAAAGAATTAAAAAAACTACACAAAACGAGAAACGGAAATTCTCGTTCACTTTTCTCGCCAAACAATAAAATACAGAAGAGTTAAAAAAAACACAACGAAGAGAAAAGAAAATTCCGTCACTTTTTCTCGCCAAAACAATAAAATACATAAGAATTAGGAAACAAAAATCCACCAAACGAGAATGTAGATCTCGTCACTTTTATCGCCAAACAATTAAATAGAATAGGAATTAAAAAAACACAACGAGAAAAATTCTTTTTCTCGCCAAACAATTACATAAGAATAGGAAAAAAATCAACAACGAGAACGCAGATCTCGTCCTTTTCCTCGCCAAACAATACAATACATAAAAGAATTCAAAAAAAAAACCACACACACAAACGAGAAAAAGAAATTCTCGTCACTTTTTCTCGCCTCGCCAAACAATAAATACATAAGAAATTAAAAAAACACAACGAGAAAAAGAAATTCTCGTCACTTTTCTCGCCCAAACAATAAAAATACATAAGAATTAAAAAAACACAACGGAGAAAAGAAATTCTCGACTGTTTCTCGCCAAACAATAAAACTACATAAGGAATAAAAAAAACACAACGAGAAAAAGAAATCTCGCCCCTTTTTCTCGCCTAAACAACTAAAAATACATAAGAATTAGCAAAAAATCCGCACACGAGATGTGGATCTCGTCACTTTTTCTCGCCAAACAATATAAATACATAAGAATTAAAAAACACAACGAAAAAGAAAATTCCGTTCCTTTTTCGCCAACAATAAAATACATAAGAATTAGAAAAAAAATCCACAACGAGAAAGCAGTATCTTCTCGACCTTTTCCTCGCCAGAAACAATACAATACATAAAAATTAAAAAAAAAAAACACACGAGAAAAAGAAATTATCGTCACATTTTCTCTCGCCAAACATAAAAAACATAAGAATTAAAAAAAACACAACGAGAAAAGAAATTCTCGTCACTTTTCTGCCACCAAAAACAATAAATACATAGAATTAAAAAAAAAACACAACCAGAGAATAGTGACAGATGAATTTCTTTTCTCGTTGTGGTTTTTTAGATTCTTATGATATTATTGTTTGGCGAGAAATAAGTGACGAGATCTACATCTCGTGTGGATATTTTTCTAATTCTATGTATTTTATTGTTTGGCGAGAAAAAGTTGCGAGAATTTATTTTCTCGTTGTGTGTTTTTTTAAAACAAAACACAAACGAGAAAGAAATTCTCGTTCACTTTTTTCGCCAAACAATTATAATACATAAGAATTAGAAAAAAATACCACACGAGAAAGAAGATCTCGTCCTTTTCCTCGCCAAACAATTACAATAAAATAAGAATAAAAAAAAAAAAAACACGAGGAGAAAAGAAATTCTCGTCACTTTTCTGCGCCAAACAATAAAAATAAATAAGCATTAAAAAAAAAAACATAACGAGAAAAGAAAATTCCGCACTTTTCTCGCCAAACAATAAAATACAAAAATTAAAAAAAAACACACAACGAGAAAAGTAATTCTCGGTCACTTTTTCTGCCCAAACAATTGAAATTACATAAGAAATTATTTAAAAAAACACAACGAGGAAAGAAATTCTCGCCCCTTTTCTCGCCAAACAAAAAAGACATAAGAATTAGAAAAAAATCCACAACGAGAAAGCAGATCTCGTCCTTTCCTCGCCAAAACAATTACAATACCTAGAATTAAAAAAAAACACACGAGAAAAGAAATTCTCGTCACCTTTTTCTCGCCAAAAATAAATACATAAGAATTAAAAAAAAAACAAAACGAGAAAAAGAAAATTCTCGTTACTTTTTCTCGCCAAACAATTAAAAATACAAGAATTAACAAAAACACAAACAGAAAAAAGTGAACGTGTGTGTTTTTTTAAAAAAACACAACGAAGAAAAGAAACGAAATCTCTTCACTTTTTCTCGCCCAAAACAATAAAATACATAAGAATTAGCAAAAAACTCCACAACGAGAAAGAAGAACTCGTCATTTTGCCTCGCCAAACAATAAAAACATAAGAATTCAAAAAAAAAACGAGAGGAGAAAAGAAATTCTCGTAACTTTTTCTCGCCAAACAATAATACATAAGAATTCAAAAAAACACAACGAGAAAAATTCTCGTCACTTTGTTATGCCAAACAAATAAAAACAACAGAATTAAAAAAAACACGAGAAAAGTAAATTGTCGTCACTTTTTCTCGCCAAACAATTATTAAAATACATAAGAATTATAAAAAGAACAACGAGAAAAGAAAATCTCGCCCCTTTTTCTCGCCACAAACAATAAAATACATAAGGAAATTAGAACCAAAAATCCACAGAACGAGAATGTAGATCTCGTCCCTTTTATCGCAAAAACAATAACATACATAAGAATTAAAAACACATACGAGAAAAAGAATTCTCGTATTTTTCTCGCCAACAATAAAAAATACATAAGAATTAGAAAAAATCCAAACGAGAAGCAGATCTCGGTCCCATGTTTCCTCGACAAAACAATACAATACATAAGAATGAACAAAAAAACACACGAGAAAGAAAATCTCGTCAATTTTTCTCGCCCCAAACAAAAAATAAATAAGAATTAAAAAAAAAAACAAAAACGAGAAAAGAAATCTCGTCCTTTTTCTCGCCAAAACAATAAAAGACATACCCAGAGATTCAAAAAAAAACACAACCAGAAAAAAGTGACAAGACTTTCTTTTCTCGTTGTGTTTTTAATCTATATGATATTATGTTTGGCGAGAAAAAGTGGACGAGAATCTACATTCTCGTTGTGGATATTTTCTAATTCTTAGTCTTTTATTGGTTGGCGAGAAAAAGTGACGAGGAATTTCTTTCTCGTTGTGTGTTTTTTTAAAAAAACACAACAGAGAAAAGAAATCTCGTCACTTTTTCTCGCCAAACAATTAAAATACATAAGAAAGAAAAAAATCCACAACGAGAAAGCAGATCTCGTCCTTTTCCTCGACAAACAATAAAATTACATAAGAATAAAAACACGAAGAAAAGAAATCTCGTCATTTTTCTCGCCAACCAATAAAATACATAAGAATTAGAAAAAAAATCCACAGCGAGAAAGCAGATCTTGTCCTTTCCTCGCCAAACGTACACTACATTAAGAATGAAAAAAAAAAACACACAACGAGAAAAGTAATTCTCGTCACGAAAGAATTAAAAAAAAATCCACAACGAGAAAGCAGATCTCGTACGTTTCTCGCCAAAAACAATAAAATACATAAGAATTAAAAAAAAAAACCACCAACGAGAAAAGAAAAATTCTCCCCTGTTCTACGCCAAAACAATTATAATACATAAGAATTAAAAAAACACAACGAGAAAAAGAAATTCTCGTCACCTTTTTCTCGCCAAACAATAAATACATAGGAATTAGAAAAAAATTCACAAACGAGAAGTAGATCCGTCCATTTTCCTCGCCCAAACAATGAAATACATCAGAATTTAAAAAAACCACAACGAGGAAAGAAATTATCGTCGCTTTTTCTCGCCAAACAATAAAATACATAAAAATTAGAATTCAGTTGAAAACCGCCTAGAGGGCGTTTGGGGGCGAGAATTGGCGAGACAAAAAATTCAACCAGGACCAACATCTAACATAAAAAAAATACAATTAAGAATAAGGAAATGGACCCGACGGGACGGTCGAGTTGGCACGCGATGGTAGCAGTTGGTAGTTCACTCGACGGGCGAGTTGGCATTAGACGGTCGAGTTGGTTAGCGGTCGAGTTGGTAACGACGGTCGACTGGTTGTCCGTCGAGTGGATTGGGACCGTCGGTTGGTTTGTATCGGTCGAGTTTGCAATCAAGTCGAAGTGACTGGTAAACTTTGAGCATGTTTGGTCGTACAGTTTGAATCTGAAGCTGCCTGATTAGATCAGAAAATGTAGTGTTGTTTTATGTCTCATACTTTTTGTATTTCTGAAATTTGCCTTTATTTCTGTCTGGCGGTCTGCTCATTTTTCTGTCTTTCTTTGCTCTGGATTATATTATAACATGTTTCCTTTTGTTATAAACCTTTTTTTTCAAAATATCAAATTTATAATTGTTAGGTAGGTGACAATAAACTTTATTGCGGAATGCCTCCGTGGCTTTTAATGTAAATGATACATATATTATATATGTAATTCCTCAAATTGAATTCTTATTACAAAACCTAACAATTATCAAAAGTTAATCTGGCCATATACTTTCCACCTGTTTGCCAGATCAGTCATGATCCTTGTATGGAGAATGGCATTTATAGATATAGTAATTATTATAGTCATACAGCAACAGTTTGGACACAAACTAACCCATTGGTTTAGGATATTTCTTTCTGAGATGGCCTGTACGTTAACCATCAGGTCATGCTTTCAAAAAGTTACCAAACCAAGAGTATTTTATTGGTTGGTTTTCTTGTTATTGTTGTGTCTCTCTCCTCTCTTTGTTTTGTATTTGTTTAATGGCGTCCAAATTACACATGATATAGTCAATAAGTTCGGTCGGGTAAATGATTAAAATTGCTTCGGGTTTATTTTATCTGTGTTTGAGGTGTTGTAAACTCACAAATATATGCCGAGGCGGCACATAAATGGCCAGTCAAATACATAAAACACATTCGAAGTGTCCACGGCACTGACGAGGTATTGTCAAAACATTGGATATCGAACGATAATTTTTTCACTCTTAAAATACGACCTAGATATAAAATAACAAACGATTTTCTATCCGACGCTTCTGAGTTGTACAGGCTTGATACTTCATCCAATTCATTCAAGTGAATTAGTACACATCACAAATCATTGTTACTTAGGATGAATATTGAACTGGGTAGTTCGCAACGAAAGAGACGACGCAGTGATTTTTGTTAAGGAACTTACATGTTGCTCTATTTGATGTTCATAATTTTTTCGATTGTGCATTTGCTATCTTTTTCCATTTTTATGTTATGGCTTTCGCTTTACTTCTCCCACATTCCTTCCTTCGGGGTAGGGACCCTTTGAGCTGTCAAATTCTATATAATTCGTTAAATACCGTTTCGGTAACTCAAGTTTTGAATATTTGATTTTATTTTTTTTAATTAGAGATCAAGGAATGAAAGGAAGAAGGATGTAACGATATGAAAGAAATAAAGAGGGTGATGTGAAATGTATTAGGGCAGAAAGGGGGGTCCTTTCTTAGCGATTCATAGACCAGCAGAGGCCAGAAAATCCAAATAACATTTAAAGTGCTTATGGCGGCGACGAGATATGTGTCAATCGGAGCTCGCAGACGATAATCACTTCGACATAATTCAGAGTTATTAGGACAAATTCTGGATAGACCGTGCCCTTCTTGTATTAGTCATATGAATGTCAAAGACAACCATCTGAAATAAGGTCAAAAAGCATTAGTTTTTTCAATTAATTTAATTACCAAAATCGTTTCAGCAACAGGAATTACGCGCCGTTACGCGCCAAACGCATGAAGTCAAGGATTTTTTTTTTTTTTTGATTTATGAAACAGACCCATTAACCTAATAAAAGTTGAAAATAGACAAAAGCCAAATTCAAAAGTAAACCACTGCGTTGATGAACCAAACACTCATATTTCGGGTAAGTTCAAAGTTCGTCAATGCTTATCTTACGGCAGCGAGTACACATTTCTTAGAACTTTTTTGCTATTTCGTTATTGTAAACGCAAAGTCCTTACAGCCATGAAAACATTTTTTTGGTTTTGTCTATTATTGTCAGGAGTAACAAAATTGAATTTTATTATTTTGCCAGCCTTACCAATTTAGTCAAGGTTGGTGGACAGTTTCACAATGTGCGTGGGCAATGAACGCTAGAGGAAAAGAAAATTTCTTCAAAGCACTAAACAAGAAATAAAACCAGAAACAGAATAAGCCCTTCAGATAAATTTGAAGGTTTCGAATGCAGTACACACTGGTTTTTTTAGCGTGATGAGATCGAAGCTTGTTTTTGACATTTGTTCACTGCTTTTCGCCGATATAGATGAGAGAATGAATATTTACTGCCCAGAAGATTTGATTGGATATAACCCAAAGGCTATGGATTCATGTTTTTATTTTGTACTCAACCGATTAGGCTTTCAATTACCTGACCCATATCTATAGAATTATCCCGGAGATTATCTGCCGTGGGAAATTACCGAGAGGAAGGGAAGTGTAAAGGGATAAGAAGTAAAGAAGATTGGACATCTGGGGTGTAAATCGAAACAGCGACCCCGGCGCGCCCCAGTCCAATGAGCAGGGATGGCACAGCCACGAGGGTTTCGCTGCCAGTGTCAGCAATTTCGTGTCCATATATGTGTTCGTATGATGAGTCATCGCATACTTTTTGGACTTTTGCTCAGCAGTTCGTTTTGGACTTGTTAGGGGTACATATAAAACATATATTATTCTACCGCGCTTATTCTAAAAAGGGCTAAGCGCCATTAAAAACTACTGCCATTGGCATGAACAAACAAAGGATAACAATAGAGAGGAAAACAAATTAAACTTCATAAGAAAACAGATGTGTTTTAACAGCTTTTGAACGGCATTTAGAGAAACCGCTTCCCTGATGTAGATAAAGGAGCTTGTTCCACAGTTGTGGTTTCCAATTACTGAAAACGCTATTCACCTGTGGACGTGTGTTTTAGGAAACATGAGTCTCGTTTGATCAACCAATGAACGGACGTGTAAGGGGAGTGAGAGCTGGTTTAGGTGTGGTTAATAGGCAAGATCAGAGGAGAGGTCTTGGAGCCGCGAAGAACCATTTAAACATGGTATATATAAACCAGGGAGTTCAATGGTTTTGGGGTGTTAAGAATTATAATAGGCCGTTTTGATATTAGAGTGTATCGGTTGCGAATGGCTCCAGAGCGCATAGCTCTGTAGCCTTGGCGCGGATGTTCAAGGGTATTATGTTTGAAGAGATTACTTTGCAGGGGAAGTTTCTGGAGAGTTTTGAGTATGTAAGGTATTTAACGACGCAGATTGATGTGAACTTCATATTTTGTTCTGATTTGATCATGATGTAACTAGATTTTTGAACAAAGGTTTAAGAGATGATTTAATGTACTGGGACCCAGACTGCCATAGTAAAATGGCATGTAGCAGTTCACAAATTACTAGATACCGGCACGATTTAGGACCGGTTTTTCGGGACACTTTTTTTGGATAAAATTTTTCTCGTCGTTGATTAAAGGCAACAATGAGGAACACGATTCTCTCGCCAAACAATAAAGAGTAATAGGAATTAGAAAAATCCACAACAGAACTGATTCTAGTGCTTTTTCTCGCAAACAGATAAAATATATAAGAATTAAAAAAACACAACGAGAAAAGAAATTCTCGGCCTTCCTCGCCAAAACAATACAATACATAAGAATTAAAAAAAACCACAACGAGAAAAGAAATATTCTCGTCACTTTTTCTCGCCCGCCGAACAATAAATACTAAGAATTAGAAGAAAAAAATCCACAACGAGGAAAGCAGATCTCGGTTCCTTTTCCTCGCCAACACAAACAATACATTGAGAATAAAAAAACGCACAATCGAAGAAAAGAAAATTCTCGCCACTTTTTCTCGCCAACAATAAAATAACATAAGAATTAGAAAATTATTCCAACAACGAGAATGTAAATCTCGTCACTTTTTCTCGCCAACAATAAAATACATAAGAATTAAAAAAAACACACGAGAAAAGAATTCTCTTCCTTTTCTGGCCAAACAATAACATACATTAAACTTAGCAACAAATCCACAACGAGGAAAGAGATCTCGTCTTTTCCTCGCCCAAACAAGACAATACAAAGAATTAAAAAAACTACACAAAACGAGAAACGGAAATTCTCGTTCACTTTTCTCGCCAAACAATAAAATACAGAAGAGTTAAAAAAAACACAACGAAGAGAAAAGAAAATTCCGTCACTTTTTCTCGCCAAACAATAAAATACATAAGAATTAGGAAACAAAAATCCACCAAACGAGAATGTAGATCTCGTCACTTTTATCGCCAAACAATTAAATAGAATAGGAATTAAAAAAACACAACGAGAAAAATTCTTTTTCTCGCCAAACAATTACATAAGAATAGGAAAAAAATCAACAACGAGAACGCAGATCTCGTCCTTTTCCTCGCCAAACAATACAATACATAAGAATTAAAAAAAACACAACGAGAAAAGAAATTCTCGTCACTTTTTCTCGCCAAACAAAAATACATAAGAATAAAAAAAAAAAAAACACACAACGAGAAAAGAAATTCTCGTCACTTTTTTTTCTTTTCTCGCCAAACAATAAAATACATAAGAATAAAAAAAAAAAAAACACACAACGAGAAAAGAATTCTCGTCACTTTTTCTCGCCAAACAATAAAATACATAAGATTAAAAAAAACACAACGAGAAAAGAAATTCTCGTCCTTTTCCTCGCCAAACAATAAAATACATAAGAATTAGAAAAAAATCCACAACGAGAAAGCAGATCTCGTCCTTTTCCTCGCCAAACAATACAATACATAAGAATTAAAAAAAAAAACACAACGAGAAAAAGAAATTCTCGTCACTTTTTCTCGCCAAACAATAAAATACATAAGAATTAAAAAAAACACAACGAGGAAAAGAAATTCTCGTCACTTTTTCTCGCCAAACAATTAAAATACATAAGAATTAAAAAAAAACACGAGAAAAGAAAATCTCGTCACTTTTTCTCGCCAAACAATTAAAATACATAAGAATTAAAAAAAACACAACGAGAAAAGAAATTCTCGTCACCTTTTTCTCGCCAAACAATAAAATACATAGGAATTAGAAAAAAATTCACAAACGAGAAGTAGATCCGTCCATTTTCCTCGCCAAACAATGAAATACATCAGAATTTAAAAAAACCACAACGAGGAAAGAAATTATCGTCGCTTTTTCTCGCCAAACAATAAAATACATAAAAATTAGAATTCAGTTGAAAACCGCCTAGAGGGCGTTTGGGGCGAGAATTGGCGAGACAAAAAATCTCGCCCCAAAACAATAAAAGCATAAAAATTAGAATGTACCGTTAAAACCCGTTTGGGGCGAGAATTTTGGCGAGAAAAAAAATACTCGCCGATTGGTCCTAAATCGTGCCATAAATGCAAAATTACGTTTGGAAATCCCCATGCCAAAATCGAGCGATCGTGTCCTAAACCTACCTGACAGACCAAATGTATAGTCTCAAATCTTGATCGGTTACGCTGTGACAACAGAGAAAGAATGCTTGCTGCTTTGCCGTAGTAGGTTATAACGGTAACGAGATGGGGGGCTAAGGGTTTTGGTGTCACGTGTCAGGTACAGGGTCACGTGTCAGGTATCAAATATCAGTTTGCTCTTCGGAGGGCGACCTGATCTATATAAATCCGACTATGTTAAATCAAGGTCTTTACTTGACCCTCTGCCCAAAGTGCATATTATTTTCATAGCCACCGTTTTGATGTCTAAAAACGTACAAAATTACCTTTTCCCTACTGATTCCAACCGACTACCGATGACGAATAGCGTGTTTTTTCCAATGTCGGGATACGTACCGTCATTTTTAACCTGAATGGGTCCCCGAAGACAAAATAATAAACCAATTCATGCCGGTGACGTCATCAAAATCTTTATTTTTTCCAAAATTGGCTGTTATTCCCTAATAAACTTTCCTTGTTTAAGATTCAACTATCTGTCTATTGTTCTGTAATAATAATATTCATTGTACCGCATAGGAATGTGAAAAAAAGATGGGTCCATAAGTCTTAAACTGAAACATCGTAGGCGTAAATTACCCTTACGTGGACTGAATGAGCGAGGAACCCCGTGGTTAGTTTCAGCAGGCTTACAGCCACTGCGCGAGGATGATGGGGTGATGCGTAAGCCACTTAAAATTAACACGTTGACGGACAGGTAAACCATGAAGCTTAGCAGGTAGGGGAGTTATTTTTTTGTGCTACATCTTTGGTTCCGCATATCAGAAGTGCTGCTTTATTCTGCGGCATTGAAGTTTGTTGAAATGCGCATTGGTGATACCAGAGAGTAAAGAATTTCCATAGTCGAGACGAAATAAGACAAGGGCCCGTACAACATGATTGCATGTATCCTCATCCAAAATTACTTCCTAATGCAGAGGCAATATTTCTAAGGTGGTAATGAGAGTGTGACATAATCCCTTCACCTGGCTAGTATTGATCCATCCGAGTCCATGATAAAACCCAAGTTCCGAACTGATTGTACAGGTGTAAGAAAGTGGTACCAGCTTGAAGGGTGATATCAGGGTGAGATCTTAAATTGTGAGGTGAAAAAACCAAAAATTCGGTTTCTCCATTTTAATTTGTTTGAGGTCATCCAAATTGGTATCTGGATAAACTTCTCCAGAGATTAATAGAACTTAGGGACCTCTGTTTAACCTTCCATGAAAAAGTTACCGGTTTGATAGGTTTGGTGGTGTTTGTTTGTGTGTTTATTAACATTCAAACCCCTAGAGCAATGAAAATAGTCTTATGTTCTTAACGACAGCCCGTCACTCCAATTTACATATTTGGAATAAAAATAAATTCCAATTCCAAAGGTGGAGTTGACACGGATTTTTGGTTTTGATGTAGTAAACATTTGGTGCTAATATAGCCGAACCATATGATACTGTGAATAACGCAAATCCGGAGCCGGTATTTTATTACAAAGTTTAAGTTATAATTATGAAGAACTCGATTGGAGTTAGCTAGTTCACACATTGATAGATGTGGACAGCATTTACGAACATGCCAAAATTAGAAAATTGGGGGAGCCCTAATCTGGAAATCGCTGAGTGGCTTTTCATATCATTTCAGATCAAAGAGTGTACTTCTTCGTCTTATCGTGTCCAAACACTGGCAACACACTGGCAAAAGTATTGCAACATGCAAAACGCAATTTTATCACAAATGATTTCAATTATACATGTATTGTGACCACAATCTTACGCATTAAATGTCAAAGTTATGGTTTTCATTCAGATGTTGATTCCCCGGAATCCAAGCGGGTGAAACATGTTTGATTTGATGTAAGTTCCATAAAATATGGCGAATTACGGAAATGGAAACGATAACTGCCGTTTGCACGCCAGAAGGATACAGACACAGAACACCAAGAATGGGCTCAAAATAGCCGCTGGAAGAATTGTTCGGGGTCGTCAGGGTTTATTTAAATGTTTGCAAGAAAAAGGAGTGGTTTGAGGACGGGAAATGAGGATAAAGTCAATGGAAGACGTGGTTCTTAGAAAAAAATGTGTTGAAAAATTGGGACAGCAAAGTGCTACTCGTCTGATAATTATTTATCGTTCCCATATTTGGGACCATGACAAGCAAAAATCAACCGTTTTTCGCACTATTTGATTCTGAGAAACCGCATCTGTCTGAAAATCGTAATTCTGACAAAACTACGAATGTGTAGTCAAGAACACCTGGCGCAATTTAAATAATTTGAATAAAATTGTTTTTGCATGTTGCAATACTTATGGCCAGGGTGTGTAGATCCAGCAGAGACGAGTCCAACGTGGCCTGCTTCACAGATTCCGCAAGGTCTTGTTTGTGCATTGTTGCTCCAGCAGTGGGCAGACCAAAAGATGTTGTCTGTGGTGCTGTAGCTGCCACGACAAAATCTTGTCAAAACTGGAAAAATTGGAAATCCCTAACAGAATATAATTCAATGTGAAAATCATAATGCATCTATAGTTGCATCTTAATGGAGGCACGATCTAAAGAAGAAAACAATGTTGAAATTGCGCTGTATAAATCATGGACATTATCAAGCAGCTTATGGGATGGGGGAGTGTATACGTGACCAAAGTATGTTGTTTAATTACATTACTCAAGAAGTACTTTTCGGAACAACCATGCTGCAGAATACAAGTTAAACATATACTGGACGAAAAAACAAAAGTATTGTTTGTTTTGTACGCTCTACTACGATTGGCTGCATTGAAATATCTGAAATTCCGTACCCACAGTTGGGCAAAACCCACTTCGGATTAATACTGAAACGCAAGAAAATACAGACACTAGAGTGAAAACTTCCAAGTAAAACCCTTCAGATTGGTCTTATTCTCCTTGTACATGTTGTAGAGGAGGTAGGTTCTTATGATGTTTGGACGGGGGGTTTGAGAGGTGTGGATGTAGACCGGAGGTAGTTGACCTTGCGGTATGGGTAGTATTTGCAGTTTCCAAGTTTGAGGGTTATGTCAAGGGAAGTGGCGACTTCCAGGTTGCAGTCGATGGTGATGTTCAGGCCGAGATCTTTGAATGATATCTTTCCTGATTATGTGGGATGCGGTGCTAGATGTTCTGTGCAAAGCTGCTAAACCGTCGTCTCTGTAGAGTCCTATTTCCCCTTGTCGAACGTCTTTGATAGGATGTTGAGGATGTACAAGCCGATGGGATCAGCCCCGGCGTAGCTGCCCGTCGTGACACAAGACATTATTTCTCTTTTTCTTCCAAGGGTTGCCTCCATCGAATAGAAGCGACTTTCTTGAATGGAGGATGGCGTCGATGTTCTGCTTGGAAATGTGCGCGTTTTTTTCTTGGCGAACGTCAGTGTTTTTTGAGTAGGTCTTCTGTGATGGATGGTTAAAAGTCGATAAAGTCGAAGCTGATGAAGGTGTGCTTGTTCTTGTCGTCAAGTTTGTGGAACCATTTTATGACTGAGGTAGTACTGACGGAACTACCTTTCAAGACTAGATTCAACAACCACAAGATATCCTTCAGAAATGAAAAGCACCAGAACTTTATACAGGTTACGTGTTTTGTCGACGGGGATGTACATTGCGTCGGAGAATTTCATGGATATGATGTCCTTCTTCAGTTGGTTCTGGAACTCGTCACTGGTAGGTCGAAATTGTACAAGTTTTATGCTGCCGCCTATGTACGGTCGAGCGCTTGGAGACTATAGGCAGTACTTTGGTCCATAGAGGGCCCAAACATTTCATTGTTGTTTACTCCTTTCTGATCATTTTCAAGCATAGTAGTATATATATTTGAGGCCTATATGACATTTTGTGTAAAAACTTTTGATCACTAAACTTGACACCTTGAAACCAAACGGCATCCCGTATATTGTGTGTGCCTGGTTGTGTGTATTTGAGAGGTCAAAAAATTACCGCAAATTAGATCGAGCGAATGTAGAGAAAAATGCATGATTTCCGTATAATATACTTCAAGTACAGTACGTCATCCTACTATTAACCTCAGTTTCATTAATGATCCTTTTTGGGCCAAATTATGATAGATGGGAGCAGTTTTAAGTGGATTTCGTCTACAGCAAATAGTTTCTATTATTATTTTGGTACACACAATGTGTGAGAACTCACACATTAATCACTCATTACTGTTTACATAAGATATTGGGTTTTCATGCCATTCTCCCGACTCAATTGAACCAGCACGCACACTCAAGATTTCAATTATGAATATCGTAATAATTACGCATAAAATCCCATTCTTGAATCATTACCACGGGAGTGTACGCAATTTTATCAATATCGATTTTAATTGCTGTTTTAATGCAATTCCACATATAATTATAGACAATTAAAGATACGCTAGCAAAACTGAGACCGTGTCATTTAAAGGGAAGATTATTTAATAGGTAATCGGCAAGGAAAAATGCTTAAAACCCATACTACAATCACTTCTGCTAATTTTGAAAACAATTTTGGATTTGTAGAATGTACATTTTTTTCTTTTGTGCGAACGATTTTATAGCATGTACTTCTCTCAATGACTGCTACGTACAGTTGTTGTGTTAATCTGGGGTCTACGCATTTATCCGAAGGTTCGTTTATCCGAAGGATCGCTATTTCGAAGATTTGTTTATCCGAACATTCTTACTTCCCGAGGGGTTTGTTTTATCCTACTGTGCATTTTCCGAAGGTTTAATTACCCCAAAGGTGCGTTACTCCGAAGGTTCGTTTATCCACAATTGTATAATTCGTTTTTAGCGACGAAAATAAAAAAAACCCTGTTTTTGACGAACGGCCCCGACCGACCCTGAATTTTTTCAGTTCTGCAGATTTTTTTTTTTTTTTTTTAGTTTTTCCAAAAATCATGTCAAATCAGCCTGTTTTTATCCCAAATTTATCAATTTCGGCAAATTATTTTTAGAAAATTGGTTTATTAAAAATTTTTCTCTTGATTTTTCAGATTTTGGGGCTATTTTAGGCCAATTTTGAGCTCCAGAAAAGAAAAATAAATAAAAAAAGAAAACATTTGCCCGACCGACCGACCCTACTCGAAAGGTCCGCTCGCCCGTAAAACAGGGTTTTTTTCGTCGCCTTAGCTTATTCCATTTTCGGATCAACGAACCTTATTTCATTTTCGTATCAACGAACCTTGGGAATAACACACCTTCGGATAAAGGAACATTCGGAATAACAAACCTTCGGAATAACACAACTTCAGATTAACGAACCTTCGGAATAGCGCCTTACGTACGTTTAGGAAAATTCCATGTTCGGATTAACGAACTTTCTGATAAACGAACCTTCGGAATAACGAACCTTCGGAATAATGAACAGCAACCGTTAATCCACCTCACCTAACATCTGTGAGAAAAATATTTTACTTATGGAAAACAACAAAAACAATGTTCATACGCATGGTATGTACGTTACTGGCCACATGCTTTTACACTGAGAATATTAATTAGTCAAAAAAGGGTCTTATTTGACTAATTAAAATTTAGTCATGCAAATCAGTTGTTTTATCATTCATAATATGTACTTCAATGCTGGAAACATGTTTGCTATGCCGGAAGATAACCTTCCCATATTTTAAAATAGTTTTCATGATTACACAAAAATGTGAATTTAAGTACACATTGGCTATTTGCTAATTAGTCATTTGACGAATTTTGTAATTAAAATGTCCAAATTTTCAAGTTGTAGAAATATTTGCAATTATGAAATTTAATCCGAAAAGCATTCTTTTAATTCAAACCACTTTTTAGCACTATTTTGTGGATTATAAGCAAAAAAAATGTGCATGACTAATATTTAATTAGTCAAATAAATAAGACACTTTTTAAATTAATATTCTCAGTGTTAAAGCATCTGCCAAAAACCGTTTGCAGGTGAGACAGCAAACAATTAAAATAATTATGTCAATTTCTCTTGTAGTTATCACAATGTAAGCATCCAAACTCTCTATAAATAAGTGGAAGAAATCCCCAATTTAGAAGTCGTCATTAGTTTAATACATAAACCTGAAATCTTGACGACAACTCCTGAATTTTGTATATATTATCAAGCAATATTTTCTTTTTTTCAAACCGTTGGAGTTAAAGAATCAACTCCACTGAAAGGGTTAAAAGAGTTTGAAAAATCTATATGAATAACGGAGGATGACAATGTCGTAAATGAGACAAAGTAGCAGACACCATACCCCACGAATCGACTATAATTAATGAACAAGTCATATTTCTTAAACCTTAAAGGCTGACTCAGAGATTTCACGAGGATACCGCCCTCAATTTTCTAACAATCATCTTTATTAAAAAACAAAAGAAGTTAAAATACATACAACACAAGATCAACTGTGGCTTGTATTTTTGCATGCACATGTACATATTGCTTGTCCACATACTAATCAATGTGTGAAATCGCTAAGCTCAAATCAATGCTCTTCATATAGAAAATCACAACATTGTATAGTAAAATTCCTGATCCCGAAATTTTATTATACACAGTACACAATCCCGGCTAATCCAATTTTCACTTGTAATCAATATCTTACTACAAGGCTGAAGCATAATGTCTGAATCCGGTGTGAATGCTTTGAATTATGTCACAACTTGAACATGCTAGATATACTCTATATTCTCGCAGGGATGTCAACACCTGGACTTTCCGTGGCAGGAATTGCCACGAACTGCCACAACTCTTGCTGTTTTTACTTTTATTTTTACAGAATGTAAACATCAAAATTGTTTTCAAATTTGATGACGCGATTTCAGTAACAGTCAATTTCATTATGTCTGAATATTTTTTTCAAGCCACTGTGTCCCTTTAATACGAATATTGCGGATCAAACTATATAGATCTAACAAACTATGCAAATCAGTTCTCCGTATTTGAAAACAAGTTGAATATTTACATTCTACGTGTGATATGCTAATATGGGTTCATGTATCCTTTACCACCTGGCTATTAGCCCTGGCTACTTAGCTAGCAGAGGATCATGACGTCAATCATATGATTAATCGCACACCTGGGATGCTTTGTCATTAAACAGCACGTGGTCAGCATATTGATTTGACGGGTGTGAAATTAATGGAATAGAAATTTACTATTAGTAAAAAGATATTAAAATACTAATTACAGTACAATTTGAATAGCATTTGCTTTGCCGCACTTATCCATAGAGCAATTTAAATCTTTTCCATGTAGCAAATGACGTCACACCAACCCAAAGCAGGTACGCATGCGTATCCGGTTTCCACGACCTGGATTCCCGGTAGTATCTTTTCCCGTTACACTGAGTTCAGGAACGTTGGAAACCAGTATGAGCACTTCGCAGTTCATTTCGGGGAATATGAAAATCATTAATCGTGAGTTGACTATTTTCCCATTCACCATAATATATACAATACGAATTTTATCGATTTTCCCTGGGCGAACCTAAGATTCCTGCAACGGAAAGAACCTCTTGGAACTCTTGACGACTTTCATACTGTTACAGAGGTGTAATCTTGCCCGGGAAACCAGCCTAATTAGCAATACATATTATGGAGAACGCGAGATTCCACATGCAATTGTGTAAAACAATCTCACCTTGCGGTAACGCAAACTCAAGTAGTTGTGTATTTTATCTAGCATGTGGATCTACCACTTACCTAACGAAATTCGTAGATGAATATCACTTAAAATCCATTTGAGAGTAAAAACATGTGCTTACCGGATGCCACGTACCTTACATGCTCCACATGTCAATTAGGTAACGGAATAATCATTCTTAATCAATAATACCGTTTGCGTCCACGTGATTGTCTATCTAATCTGATGATGAAATCTGGTGATACTTAGGTCATCTATACTACGTGTGCATCTTCTTTTATGACAAGTCAGAGGAATGAAACAAAATAATATCCCTTACGTCCGAGAGGAAAATGACTAGCAACTTGACAATCACCGCAAAAAAAGAGTGGTAGCGGGATTTAGGGATAAAATGATATGTACTTTACCGAACAGGAAAGGATTCCTGCCAAAACACTTACCTTACTCCCTTGTTACTAAATCATGCACCTTTTTAAATACAATTTCTGCCACAGACCTGCGCGTTATGATTCTTTTGATCGTGGTTTGAAATAAGATAAAAAGACCCATTTGACCATCTGATGGTATTGTTGAAACACTTCACCCATGAATAGCCCCATAGGTCGATTGGAATTGCTCAACTATGCCAACGTATTTCATCAAATAAAACAAAGATTTGAGATTGGTTCGATCGTTATTGGGCAATGCAGCAAATCGCTTTCACCATAGCTGTATCGGTATTTTACACAGCCTGATAAAAGGCAAAAAAAAACTTTGTTTGGCAGTTTGTTGGCAGTAGGTAATCCAAAAACTTAAATGCGAAATGCGCTTTTTAAATTTTTTATTATCTTTTAAAAGAATTTCCACATAAATGGCTCAAATTTTCCAAATGGCAAATGTCCAAACAGTTGCAAATCATATTTGACTGTCAAATTGTTAGTTTATAAAACAAAGATATCAATTTAAGATGACCTACATATTTTTTTAAAATGAAATTGTCCATTTTCTCAGTAAATCAAATAAAAACACGCAATGCGGTAAAAATGATCAAAATGCGCACGGCCTACTGGAAACAAACTAGTTTTGGGGCCTTTGATTATCATATTTTCAGACTAACTTGTACCTTTTAATGGTCCCAGGAAATGAGATGATAAACCTACTACAAATCTTTACGGGACATTCCATCAATCTTTACGGGACATTCCATTCCAATAAACAGGGTCAGTGTCATGAATAGATTCACACCAGTCACCTGGAATTTTCTATTACTCTCTGAAAAATCAATAGTTTCACTAATGATGTCATCACCAACCCAAATATTGAATGCTTTCTAGTCCCTCCTTGTAGACTTGACACAAACCACATCGATTCTATTTGCATTTCCTGTGACCTTTAAAAGAGTTTTTCCTACTTCTATTTTTTGCCAATTTAATATCAAAACAAGTTCTGAATGATGAAGTACATTCGAAATTAAAGCCCCTCTTGCTGAAAATTACTAAAGATAAGATTATCCTATCATTCTCTCTCTCTCGAAATGGTAAAATGATATACACAAATTAGACTGAACACCATAATACGGAAGTTTATTTATTCTTAATGGATAAAGCATCTGGTAGTCTATATACATTCGCTGCAAAATTAGAAAAATAATCCAAGTACACAGCATCACAATGTCATCGTGTCATGCAGAGAAACCAATAAATTAAGGTACCTAAAACCATGTCAGATAATATCAAAGTAATGGATTAAGCAGACGGCTTTTAGATATGTCCAGGGAGAGTGAATGAATAACGGGAGAGGGGAAGGAGAAAAGTGGGACACTTGGGTTAGTCTTGAACCAGGGGGCCTTCGGGCCCTAAGCCCATCACCGGGGATACCATGCTACGACGATGTCGCTGATCCGACCAGCGATTTCGTGCCCATACAGTGTATGTGTCTTCGTTTGGTGACGCAATCGAAAGAAATAGCAAACAGAAATGGGGGCAAGAACACACATTCTTGACACCCCTATGTGAAAATATGCATAATAAAAAAATTCCAAAATGTTTTTAACTAACGCTCGACCTGCTTATCATAATACGCTGCATTATTAGACGCTCAGCAATTTAAAGGTAAACAAAGCTTTATTACAATCGCTTAATGAAAAAGGTCAGATTTTAGATGCATGAAGAATCCAAAGTACCCGAAAAAATCGAGAACTAGCATGGATAAAAAGAATCACTTTAAGTCGTGACCTAAGCCGGAATCGACGCCACTAGAATTAATATACCCTTAGTTTAAAAGTACGCCTGCAGGGAGCTATAGTCGCTGGAATTTGGTTTAATTTTTATTTTATTTTTTTCCAAATCATGCGTTTTCATGACTATATTAGTCAGAGTAGTGACTAATGCATTCAAAATTATGAGTCCAAACAGGTCACGGTATGCGATCAGTGTTAATATTAGAAGGCTTCCCAATGACGCATTTGAGGAAGTAATCTCAAAAGCAACTGGTTTATGTACGTATATAGAATCTCTCAAAGTTAAAAGTGTTGAATATCATCTAAGTCAACACAATCAAATTAGTATACCATTTTACACCCGAATTGCAATTTTGCAAAATGCACATGATAACCTGGGAAAGCGTCAAGCTTTCTTCAAGGATAAAGTTTCATAATACAAGAGTACCTCACATGTCATCTGTTTTGCAACGACCTGAATAGTTGCAAAGGCTGTCCAATAAAGTAAGTATAAATCAAAATTTTGAGTCAACTGATGCTTATCCATCATGTTAAGTCTAATGAATCTCTGGTTCTGGGTTTTGTTTATAACATACCCAGATGGTATAGACATATGGTGAATTAATACAATATTCCAACCAGTGCTATTATTCATCCTATTAATACAAACCACGAGTATCAAAAGCTATCAAATACTGAATTAGATATGCTGATACACAGAAGGTAAAGTCACACTCCATATATTTCGTTACCACGAGTGATTTGTTTTCAACACCGATAACTTGGCGGCTTTAAATAATTTCCAACAAAAAATTGCTGTGATGTCATTGATGACACAGTTTATGCGTGGTACGCTAACGGCTGAGGCATAAAGGCTATTTTATATACAATACTTAAGCCCAAAACGTACATTGTGTAGCTTTCGGAATAGATTACCTAGTCGTGCGAAGATAGTCTGCAAGGTCATCAATGAGTGCGGTACTTCAGGTAAGCGGACCCCTTAAGTAAAAGCTTCTTGACGCGGGAAAACAGAAAGGAGAAAAAAGGAAAAGTAACGTGTAATTGGTGTGCCATGACGAAATCGTCACTACTCACACTGCCGCAGTTCATTCGATCGAGTTTAACGAGCGTTCATAAGCATCATGGTTGGCACGGCGTCAACATCGACTATATCAACGTTAGTATATGCTACTTACACTGGAGTAACTACTGATGAAACATTGTCTGTTATTACGGAGAAGGACACTTTAGAATATTCTCCGAATGAGAAAGGAAGCGATATCGACAATAATGGTTCAGTGCTGGCGTATAAATGCAACTATCAACTCAACCCGTACACTAACTCTCTTGTTCTATCAGTTGCGTATGCTGTAGTCTTTTTCGCCGCACTTGTAACGAACACTCTGGTTCTATTTGTTGTATCAAGAAGACCAAAACTACGGAGCCCGTCCAATATTCACTTGTCAAATTTAGCTTTGGCGGATCTTTTCTGCTCTATAACTGTACCGTTTGCGGTGTTGAGCCAGTTAGAGCAAAGTTGGCGATTCGATAATATAAGTTGCCAGATCGTGGCTTTTTTAACTATCTGGTCTTGCCTTAACATCATATTGATTCTTATTTTTATATCAATCTACAGATTTTTGTCATAACGCGAGCAAGGAGTAAAATAGTCAAACTTTTACGTAAAAGGTGTGTGCGTTTTAATATGACAATTTGGCCGATTTCGGCTCTCTTTGCATTACCTCCCTTCTGGGGATTTGGAAGCTATCAAGACTGCGTGGGTCTACCTGGATGCTTTCTAGATCTACCACGAAGTAAATTTTACACCTGTTTCTTTGCTTTGATAACTGCTTTTGTGCCTTTGATAATAATGGTATTTTGCTACTCTAGAATATTTGCCACTGTTAGGAAAAGCTCCAAGCGAGTGAAAAATGTTGCCCACGCTTTATTTCGCGCCAATTCTGCTGTGGTGTTATCGGCCGAAAATGTAGTGATTTCGGATCATACTCCGTGTGAGGATACGCCCAGCGAGGCACCAAGTCGAAAAAGTCGAGGATCTATTTTAGAACTTGATTTTCTACCTTTACCATTTAGTCGTTCACCTCGAGGGTCAGATGCCAGTACCTCGTCGGCGATTCAAGCGGCGGCAGCCCGTGCAGAAAAGCGTATGTCTGTGGTGTCATACTCATCCGCAATGGCAAATATGAGACCCGAAGAATTGCGATTGGGGAAATCTTTGTTTTTAGTGTTTGTTACATTTATTATCCTGTGGCTTCCCGTCGTCGCAATCATGTTATTGGAATCCTTGAATGACTCGCGAACACCGAATGTCGGATTTTGGGTTGCCATGCATATATGTATCTACACCCATGCGGCCGTTAACCCGCTTGTCTATGGATTACTCAGAGCCCCTTTCCGCAAAGCGCTAACATCTATCTGCTGTAGAGATCACCCTTCGGATCGAGGAGGACAATCCGGGTATCGTCGGCCCTCTAATGAACCACGCTATGCCAACAACAATGATTTAGCGGAAGATCCTGAACGACGGGACAGCCAAACAGGAATGGATCGTCTTGGTGTACCTGAAACTACAATATGCAAAGACTGTCTATTTCTTCTATAAATACGTTTTAATTCAACACATACCCGATTTATAGTACACCAAACTATACTATCACCAAAGATATGCACTAAATATTTTATGGAAGAACATTACATAATGCCTTTTGTGAATGACCGGCATATACGTTTTGTTTATTTACATATTATTTTTAAAGTAAGAATATTTTCGGCTGACTGGGTAACCAAACTTTGTTGTTCAGTTTGGTGTCACCTCAGATATATATAAAGAACAAACGGTAACTGCAAATTACAGGCATTACCACACGCATCAAAGCAGTCCAAAAATGTAACAATGGACTGATGGCAGTCGTGGATATACAAACGATAAACTGTTAAAGATTAAAATTATATTAACATTAAGAATAATTTTAATACAATTAAAACTTTGATAATAATAAAGGTATACCATATGTCCCCAAAACAGTCGGCCAAAATAGAGAGTGGATAACTTTAAAATAAATTTATTTGAAGTCTAAAATATTATGATGTTATAATATGCATTTATTAGTCTTCAGCTAGCGTTATTATCAAGAAAAATGATTGAATATTTCTCTTGATACAACTTATTTTATGAGGGCATTTGCAGAACCAGTTCAGCTGATTTGGAAAAAAGTAAATAATTCGTATTATCGAATTCCAAACATTTGAAGTTATCCTTGTGAGTATCATCGATAATGACTTACTTTTCCCCCAAACGGTAAAAAGTAATCTTGGACATTCCTTTACAAAAGAAGTTGTATCAAGAGAAATATTTTTAACCTTCTCTTGATAGAGAAAAAAGTGTATGTAAAAAATACACAAACTATGTAAAATTAGAACACCATAATAATTAAGTACAAATTGTTACCTAAATTAAGTAACATTTTATCTAAATTAAATATATTTTACCTAAATTAAGTAATTAAGTTTATATTATTATGGCGTTCTCTGTTTACATAGTTTGAGTATTTTTTTTTCCTATGAATAATACCAGATGAAGATACACACATGCACGTTACAACCTCATTCAACTTCAAATAAATGTCTTTTGAAGCTTCTCACTGTATATTTTTGTCGCCTGTTTTGAGGACACACGGTACATTCACAACATGAAGGTCATATTGACAAAACAATATCTAATGGTGTAATATTTAATTATGTGAAAGGTTAAGTTAACGGAAAGTCAATAAACAAAAGGCTTGTTATTTAAACCAATCCAAAAGATTATTTTTTCTCCTGACGATGATCAACCCAATGCTTGGGTTACGTCGACTTTCTAAACAAAATCCGCGACAAACAAATGGCAAATGTCTACAAGGTATAAATCATATATTACATTAACTTTTAAGAATCAAATCTTGATAGTCCTGTGAATTTTGAGTCTATGATTTTTGCGATAAACCTGATGTTGCCACAATGGATGAAAGTTAACATATTTTGCCACAATGGTGGAAAATAATGTATTTTGTTTTAATCCCCAAGAATTTTTAAAGAACCTATACAATGCTTCTATCAAGATAACTTTTGTAAAAATCTGTTAAGAATACATTTTATACTTGACTTCTTCTTAAGAATTTGGCACAATTAATGTAAGATTTGGATATGTTTTTAATCCTAATTAATAATATTAACTCTATTAATCCATCGAGGAAAGGGAACAAGTTTTGATTTTTGCTAGTTTTAGCTTCACAATAATGACAAACCCAACAATAAAAATGCAAAACCTAAGCGCACTGTTTTACATTGTGATCGTTATACAATGTGTGTGTCTACGTCATTACATGAACAAACTAATGCATTTCTTTTATTTCCTTCTTTTTGTTAAAAAAATGAGAAATGTTTCCTGAAAAGTTGACCTTCAGCAAGACTAAACGAGACAAAGGAGTTTTTAAGAAAACACCTTTTGTTATTGGTGTGTAGACGTGTAATGCAATTTATCTAAATATAGTCGTCAAACCTTACGTCAAATATCTTGGAAAAAGAAATGAACTTTTAAGGGGTTGTACGTAGCGTTGATATTTGATTGCATTTTTGCCTATTTAGTAGCACAGATATAAACACAGGTTCCTCCATAAGGCTCCTAATTACCAGTATTGACGTGGACCTCCTCATCAAAACGTTAATTATGAAAACGTTTTAATTTTTAAAACTAAGAGTAGCACAGACACTAAAACCACTAACATTCCTCCGCGAGGCTTCTATTGTGCTCCTAATTACCAGTTTTTATGTGGACTTCCTTATAAAAAGCTTAATTTTGAAAACCTTCAAAAATATGTGTTTTTGTAAAATGAATCTGTTTTGAAAATGATAAGGTTGAATAATTGAATTCTTCCACACACACATGAGGTAAGCAAACAGTGTTGTGCATTAATGGTGCACCGAAATATTTCACATACTATACTAAAGTACCAGATAGCCCTTAAACATTTAAAGCCATAATTTCCACACTGATGTAAAGCTTTAATGCTGTAATGGGTTAAATTTAAAACGATTTCTTTGGTACAAAAATGTTTTGATTTTTAATTTACTATTTGCACCAATACAAAATTCAGCCCATAACATAAAGCGATTTAAATTCGCCTGTGTTTTTACTTTCAAAGCCACAATCAGTCATTTTTTTCCAAAATCAAAATGCCCATTTCCTCTCCGAATCGCTAGTGTTAGGTCATATCAATACCTTATATTACTGTTCTTTAAGCATTTTAAAGCGGTCTTCAAGATGCCATTTACGTCTGTTTCTAGATCTAGAAAAGTCAGACCCTGACTTTTATTAGTAAACAATGCATAAAGTCATCATTTCCTTAAAAAATACGGCGCGTTAAGCTTTGCCACTTCCAGGGGTCTTTCCTACAACAATTTCCAATACAACAGTGCAACAAATGGACTTTGATGGAAAATTTAGTTTACATTTTGAAGAAATCGCTGATAGTGGCTTTAATGTATATGTGTAGGCAAATATCAAGTAAAAATCTATTGAAGTGTCTAATTTATATGATTTCACCGTATGATCCAATATAAAGCTGACAGTTGATATTAAATGGCTTTCTTTTTAAGCTATTATAACATGTTATAATATAATTCGCTTTATTAACAGCTAAGGAAATTCCCTTTTTTTTTCTAACAAAAATTCAGTCTTGACAAGAGAAGCTAGACCAGGTGAAAATTGTCTTCCTTAACTCGTCAAAATTGAGTTTTTACTAGAAAGACTTCCCCAAGATTTTAAAATAGCGAAATAATTTTAACATGTTCAAGACTGAAATCAATTTTAAAAAAAATGACTAATCATTTCTATTTGATTTGTATCACGAATGATAGCAATTAATAATCATAATATGCTTTCCTCTTCTGTGAAAAACAATTACATTATTTTGTTGGCCTTCTCTTAAAAAGGTCGTAAAACCTTTCAAATTAATATTTTCAGGAGAGGAGCATCAAAACCCGTGATTAGTAGTATTGTAGTCGGACCTTATGTAGGAAGGTGTTCTTTAACGGTTCTACTATTATTATTTTTAAATAGCCGATCAAAGAAGCACTAACCCCCCCCCCCCTACAAACCCCTTAAAGGTGAACGCACGACCAAAACTAATTACGCTTATTAAAAAAATTGCTCTTTAACTCTAATGGTCGCATGGGCCGTAAATGGAAAAATAACCGGAAAGAAACAATAGTTAATGTTTTCATCTATTTAATTGGGGCGTCGGTCTGCCTTTCAAATCATACTAAAAACTAGACAATTACAAAAGGCACTTATTATTTTACGTTTCCTTTGGGTTAATTCATAATCAGGAAGCATAGCAACGAGTGTTATATATTTAGCTACCTACGTAAAACACGACTCATGTTATTGTCTAGTTTATTTTCAAATTCACAGGTGTATTTTCCCACAGATTTTGTGGATAATAATATCGGGGTATTGCCGGAGGCGCCGTGATATCAATTGCAACACAGATTACAATTTCCGCAATCAATCTGTATTGTCTTATGATAAACCATTTTGAAATAAATTGTCGATTAGTTAACATAACGAAAATTAAAGGGATTTTATTGTATCATTCCACGACAGCTGCTAGTTTATACTTTATCCTAAGTTAGAGTGAATTCACCTTTGATATGGACGATATTTTTTCTTCTTTTTCCCCTTTTAGGGCGAAATGTTATTGCTGCTCAATGACAACAGTCAACAATAGTATTTCGCTTTATTCCGTTTAGCATAACAAGGGTATGAATATTAATGTAATATTTTTTATTTTTTATTTTTTATTGCTTGAACAAATATTTTTGGCATGCCGCATAAGTAATGCAATAATTTCTTAAAGAGAATCATACTAGGGATATATTCTATTTCTTTTCTTTCGAATTTGCGAATGGTATGACCAAATCTTATGAAAACATATTTTCTTTACCATTTTGGATAGCTGTTTGTACTGTATCCCTTACGTCCCTAGAGGAAAATGACAACCAACCTCACCATCACCGCAAAAAATGAGGTAGCGTTATTATTCTTGTTAGATCCAGGAGCAATTTCCCATAACACAAAGCAGGGGTCCGCTCCGTGATTTTTTAAAAGTGGCAAAAATGGCATTTAGGATTTAAGGGATATACTATATATATATATGTAGTAAAATGTTGTCTACCTAGTATCCAGTACTATTGTAATCATTTTGTTGTAACCCAATCTGCAAAATGTCTTATCAAATATCATATAATACATTTAGGTTTCAACAGCGGTGGAACGAGGTGGGGCATGTTTTTTCCCCATTTTTGAAAGTGCCCCCTTTTCAAATTGATTGATGATACATGTCGGGCTTATCAGAGATGCACGAGACAACGAGAGTAAAAGTATTGGAAAAATAGGTCAGATAAAGTTGCAAGAGGCCCATCACTTTGAATATTGTTCCGCCGTCGCTGGGTTTCAAGAAAATTAGTAACATTCTGGATTTCTTTGTCTCAGTCGAATTGAAGAATATTCTTGAAATGAATGTTTACAAGTCGCCGTTTCAATTTTCTGAGAAAAGGCCGAGAAGACTTTCATTATTCTTTACTTCACGTAATTTCGTTATAATAAAGGCTGCGAGATTTAAATGGACATTTCGTATCCACAGCCTCGTCTCCCGGTTTACGTCAAAGAAATTGAGATTTTTATATCATCTGAACCGTTCGCCAATGTATATACATGTAGTATGTGTACCTAATCTTACGTGCAAATTTGATCTACTCTAGAAGAAATTCGCCTATTTTTTTTACATTTTCTGTCCATAAATTACAACACAGTGGCCTATGGGTAACGCGATACAACTAAATCGCTCATAACAACAAAATGCAGCATCAGAATCAACTGAAATCTTGGAAAGGACGCTTTTTTGAAGATATATAGTGAATCATAAACAAAAATAAATGTGCTAGGATCACGAAATGCACCTTTATTAATTTAGAAACCTAAACATAGGTTTGTGCATAGAGCACGTTAATAAAATCTCTGTAACAGGTGGTCAATGTAGACAAGTTCTTTAATAAAAGCCGGCGACATTGGTAAGATACCTCAAGCGTTATATTACAAGCTTTACTTTCAGCATTAACCATGCGCTATCCTCTGCCAAACGAACATCATTTTGTCAAAATCCTAATATAAAATTTATATTTTGCTTTCATTTCTATTTTTCAGCAGAAGGTAACGTTTTGCTGAAAATATATAATCTGATGACGGCGAGAAATGGAATTTGGAAATCGCCTTTCATTAGCCCAAGTCATTTTTGTCTATTCCATATGTCTCTTCAAAGATTTTATTTCTTGTTTTAATATTCCTGACCGTACGGTACAGTCATGTACATGTACCTATTGTACGTTTAATTAAAGTAATAGTCTTTCACGGGCGTTGGTATCCTAGCAACTAACTATATTATAAACAATATTTTCTCATTAAAAAATATCGGAGAGTCAATTGCCTGTAATTCTTGTTTTTAATCGTGTTTTACAATTGACGGTAAATAATGTTACCAAAAAGATCACAGGCTAACCCAAAGCCGGTGTCATATAATACAGTGTCCGTGTGACTGAGTGTCCTACCACCCATCTGTCTATTGTGTTCTCCATTGAGTGTTGTATGCATCATTTGTTTCAGCACAGTACCCAAATGGCCTCGTTTACAAGGTCACGGTTTATTCCGTACATGATGCTATGGTAGCTAGGACACTCTCTCATGGGGAAAATACACGACAAAATCTATTCAATTCTGGTCAATTTTCAAAGTATGCTCCACAAACGACTATCAGTAGCCACGTGCCTCCATAAACGAGCAATAGCAATGGCTGTAAATTGTTGTTTTCGTAAGCTAACCCCATTTTGCTTCACACACGTATCAATTCGGCAACCTTTACGCAAGGAAGCTTGCAGATTAAGGTGCCGAATTCCTAAGAGTCCAAGTGTTCCATGGTTTACCTTAGGGAAACGCCCGTTGTAAATAGGTCATGAAATTCCTTATTCCAATGCTGTTGAGCTAAGATGAAAAGACATTTAAAAAACGAAACAAATGTTAAAGGCTAAACAATACAGGAAAACTTTTCTTTCATGTTATTTCAAACACATAAATCAGGTTTCAAATAAACAATAAACTGACTATCTATCTTAGTCAAACACACTCAACCATTGAAACCATGCCAACTATGACGTATCAGGTTATGTTAAAGGGTTGTTTCATTAACAGGAAATATCACTTCTGCTCCCAAAGGTAATATTTTGGTTAGAGAGTACGGCGGTCTGGAAAGTATTTTTCCACGGTGTAGTCTGTGTCACAGACTGCAAAAGGTATTATCTAACTTGATACTGCGTGAGAGACTAACGTTATCAGTCCGCCATAGATAATGTGTGTAAATGAAAATAAATCTCAAATATCTCCAGAAAACAAAGGGGTTCTGTGGATGTTTTTGCATCAGAGGGTCCGTTACATTGTTTTGTTTTGAATATGTATCGTAATTGGGTCTGAACTTTTGCATCCTAGTGAGAAAATTGAACATTTTTATCGGGTACTTCGGTACTTTGTTCCCACAATGCCTTTCGATATTTTTCCAGTTTCTATTTACGCCAACTTTTTTTTTCAATTTTAGAATCAGGATTTCGTACTTACCAGACCGCCATAGTTAGAGAGTATCGAATAGAGATATATGTCTTTCTTGGCATTCCACTTGCTGCGCTTTTATTTTGGAAAAAAATACTATTTTAGTTAAAATCTTTATCCGAGTTTATGTAAGAGAACAGTATATATTCAATTGTGTGTCATAGGAAGGGAATTCGGAAAGTTCAATTTTTCATTTATTGCCAAAACATGAGTTAATGGCAATTGATAAGTTATTACAATTTTAGTTTGTAATCTGTAGCTTATTACAAGTGCATTACAAATGTAAAGGATAAACAATATTAATAATAAATAAATAAATATATAAATAAATAAATAAGAAATACAATAAATAATAAAATGAACACAAGTTGCATGAAATGGGTATTAGCCTGGTAAATCCAAATTCGGTAATGCGTAGCATTACCAAATCTGGTGGTTTGATGAACAAGAACCCAATAAACGTGATGGCGTACAAACTGAAAAATAATAGTCATTTACATTCGACAAGCAACAGCTGACTGAAAAACAAAGTACAAAATTTAGCAATGGCTCCACACAGCCTAAATCTGTGTGGAGCCATTGCTCAACTGGAGCCATTCACACCGTAACAACACTAAAAGTAAGTCACGTTACTCTCACCACCTTCATTTTATTATGGAAATCTTTCCTGACCTGAATAATAAAACACTCTACAAGTCCATTTTGCATATCACAATTCCATTACTTGTTTAGCTTGGATGAATAAAATATTACACTTGGACGGTGGGTTGTCATTTATTTCACGAAGAAAGGACCGATTATGATCCATTTTATTTTCACTCACACGGGCACATTTTACCATACCGGTCAATTTGATTGGATATTGAAAGTATTATATTATAGAATTAATTATCCAATCAGAGACATGGTAAGAAAAGCTTAAATGTGCCTGCATATATAAGGTCTCTCCTAATTGGTTACTCAAGCGGTTACCTTATTTCATGTAATCAGGCAATAGGAGATACTGGAGAACGCTGGTAGACATCAGTGGGTCAAATATCATAAGTATAATGCCTAATAGCCACATAAAATGTATTAAAGATATGATTTCTACCATTAAAATTTGGATGTGTTTTAATACAATCAATTGTGTCACTAAAGTTTTCTGTTACAAACTGCTGCCGCTTAAAAGTTGTTAATATCTAATTAATATTTTTTTCAAATAAAACATACGGTAATCACTACATCATCACGGCTATAGTAGTACTTGTATTCAGTGAATCATTCACTGTGAATGACATATCGTCAGGTTTTCAATGTGCTTCTTTCGATCTATTATCGCCTATTTTAAGGAAATTAAGAGCAGCACCAATATTAAACACATTAAAAGTGTCAACAGCCTCGCCTTTTCCCTTCATTTTCAGTTTTAATACTTAAATTTAGGCAATGTTAACATAAACGGACCAATCTGAATGGTTTACAGAGATATTATGCTCAACTCTAAGCCATTAAAATAAAACTACTCCGGAGAATTTTTATTACAAAATTACTTGATTTACACACAAAGAACCTGTTTCAGGCTTATTAGGTTTCACACCACTATACTGGTCCCATTCGTTCCTGTACAAAATGGGCTAGATGAAAACGTCATTTTCTCCTCAATGGAACATCTGAGACCTTAAAGCTAATATTCTGCTTGAAGATCATCATATCTCCTACCCAATCAATCATGAAATTAAGGTAGTTATCCCCAAAATTTTCGAGCTACTGGACTGTGAAGACTAGCATGCATCGTGGACCCTGGAGGTCACAGCACTTTTTCAGTCAGGCGTTCCCTGTAAGAATAGGGTTAAAATTGGTTTGTCGGATCAAAATAACATATCAATGACAACCTTTTTTGATATTCTTACAGATTTTATACTTGATAGCAATCATGATTTGCAACCCAGATCACGCCATTTCTCTCAGTTTTTAGGGAATACTTAGGCGAGGGTCACAAAAAAACACCTCATTTTCAGTGGGTGCTGGACTTGCCTGTTTCTCATGTTATTTACTGGTGTGAATCCATTAGGTTAGCACATGTAAGAGCAATACAAACATGAAAAACCTGTGATTTGATAAAAATTGAGGGCGCCCTCTAATGTGCCAGTATCCCTTTAAGGCTGACGGAATACGATATTACGCTTATAAAGAAAACAATATAACCTATATTAAATCTCTTTTTCACTCGGTTTACTAAAAGCATTCCCAAAATATTAAAAATAGCTTTTCATATTTTCTAAAATCTCTGTTTAGTATTATTTCAGGATATTTGCTCAGAAAAAATATATTAAATTCTGCTACCTTAAATTTAGTTTATTTTTTATTAAGACCGCCCGTATTTCAATTAATTCAAACTTGTGTACAATAAATATGTCATAGAATATTTTAGTCGTACATGTCATGAGATTACACGTGGCTTTGTTTAATTAAAGAACGGAGCATCATGATTTACTAAAAAACCTATTTCATTACCTTACAAACAAGATGCGCTAACTTCTGCGCCTACTTGTGATTTGTTTCGTTCAATCTATACTTTGTTTACTATCGAACTAATGTATCAATAACTGTTTATTATTTACGGTATTCTAATGCATAATTCACAGCTTTTTACTCATTAGTATAGGCGCCATTCCATCAGTCGTCAATTTTACGTTTCGAGGTTGAGTAAGATTTTGTTTTACAAAACGCCATATACCTCGACAGAAATGCGTTATTAATAAACAGACATATGTCAACATAGAGATGTACGGGAGATGACATTTGATCCCTCCAGCCTGAGCGCACGGATTAATATTCTGATGGAAAGTTTTATCCTATTTTCATAAGGTTTTATCGTGTTTTTACTCCATCTATAGCTGATATAGCGAAGAATTGAATGTCAAAAGTAATACTGATGTGATTAGAAATGTATTTTGCACATTGATCTGTAGTTACGTATGTAAAGCTAGAATGCTAAAAACACGCGTCAGTTTTTCATACATTTTCTAACACTTTTGAATTATTACATGTCTTACACATCAGTTTGTAGCAGAAAGGAATGCTTTATTTTTTCAACCTAGATATATGTATGTGTTATACGCTAAACCATTTGATGTAAGGTTAATGTTTTATAAGATAAAATTATACATAAAGAAATGTTCGCGGAAAATAGAACTTGAAGTTTATGGATTTAAAACACAAACAATGGACAATTTCACACAGTATCGAAACGTTACAAAAGGATAGTATAGCCACCTAGGAAATTTGACTTCTAAACATCGGTTGTTCAGAGTGCGACTGATCATTTAATTCAAATTACAAAAATAGTTTTAAAGCAGTTACTCCTGATAAGACATTGGCCCGTATTCACAAAGAATTTATTCATGGCTTAACTTTTAGTTCAGGCTAAAGTCTACTAGAAGGACCTCTATATTCATCTTCTCTCCTATACTAGTATTATATAGCTTTTTCTGTTTGAAAATACAAAAAGAAAGTAACAGATTGACCCTCAAACTGAGAACTTACTTCTTTCAAAGTGGTTTTCTCTTATATTCTGTTTTTTTTAATTAAAGGGTCCTTCTAGATGTCCTTAGTGCTGGACTAAGAGTTAAGCCAGTCCTAAGTTCTTTTGTGAATACCAGCAATTTATAATAGCTCAATAGAAAAGATCGTTTTTGTTTGGTTTTCGTTTCTATGCGGTCGTTTTTTTTTCAAACATCTTATTGTTTTGCCGGAAATTTTTACAAAAAATGATTCTGCAAACATCTGGGGTGGTGCAAGGTTGTTTCTAAAAAAAAAAGTGCAAAACTTACATTACCTACTATCTTAGAATATCAAGAGCAACAGTTGCAAGCTGAAATTATGCCAAACATTTTTTTTTTTTTTTTTTTTTGGTTTTTTTTTTTTTTTTTTTTTTTTTTTTTCTTGCCAACTTCTTACATCTCCCAAAAGCAGACGTGTATACAACCCTGTTCAAATTAGAGTAGATATGCATATCATTACACAAACTAGCGTACACATAACCTAGGCCTTTTGGAAGTGCATCTACAACTGGGTGAGAATAGAAAGATCATCAAACATAAATCTGGCGTAAATATACCCAGCTGAGGCGAAACCGATAGTACAATAATTTTCAACTTAAATGTTCCCATTGTATGAAATTCTAGAAGAATTATATACCTTATTTTTAATTGTGTGGGATCTTCCTCAACACACTTGGCACTATTGGGTCTCAATTCAAAACGCGAACATTTTCATGAGGCATACGTGACGTTTCGACCATCCGCCTTTTGCCATCAATTCTCCCGCATCGAATCGTGCACAATTTTTGGTTTCCATGATATTCCCTCTACTACACTTCTGTATCAATAATTTCATGTGAACCGTTCGCGTAGTTTCAAGCACTTGTCCATTTTTTGGTGTCGAAATTTCATCATTCGAACCCTTGATACGCATGCGTAGTTTGCTTTGGTGTGACGTCTCTAGACGTTTTACTATGACTTCTGTGAAACCGGTGTGGCAGGATATGTCGTCCTCCGGACGCATAGTCCACCTGCAACAGTGAAGAATAGGGCATTCTTCTCGCAACATTTGTTTCACGCTTTTTTCCGTTGTCTTCTATGGAGTCCGGACTCCTTTTACACGGTAAGTCCTCATAGGGTGGTTTTGGGCAACATCTTTGATCGGCTTTTTCATGAAAAACATCATTGTGTTGATCCTAATACTACGAATATCAGTACCAGCATAATCGGCCGTTTGAACGTGTTGACGTTTTTATCGATTTCAATTCGAATACCTTAAACATAAAAGCCATTGAAATACACTATCTCTAAGCTTTAAATGCACAACATGTACATTTACCTCCTGTCCTGAAAGAATTGCAATAATATACCAGCTAACAATGTAGTGGCGTGCATACATTTTTATAATAAAAGTTACAAGAAAAACAAATAACTTTTTAACACCATAACTCTATTGCCCTGACAAAAACCTTGTTCATTTACATATTTGACGGTGTATTGCAAAGTGACACCAATACGTGGGATCCTGGGTTTTCCCTACCGGAAATCATTTTTACCGAAAATTCCTATCCCACAATTCACCAACGTGTACGAGTAGATATGCATCACTCCATGCACGCACGGTTTAGTGCGCCTCTTTTAAACTACGCGCACATTTAATTTGTGGCGCAAAAATTACAGGCAATCAAGAGTACTTGTTACGGGTAAATTTATGTACAGAAAACGGTTTTCGAACAGTTATGACAGAAAAATGACCGTTATGACACAAAACACCATATAATATATATGCGCTATTATTTTATCTACTTGTAACATCGTTTGGTGCATTGTGGATAGGAATTTCGGTAAAAATGATTTCCGGTAGGAACCCAGGATCCACGTATTAACCTCTCAAAATACAATTCAATCAATATCAATATACTTCCTGTTAGTGGTTGAGAACGATACGCTTCTGCAAAATTACAAGGAGCTTTTGGTAAACAACTATCTTCCTCTAAAGTGCGGCAATTTGGTATCAATCGCTTCCTGATTTAATGCATTCTGCACTTAATTTTGAGAAATGATTGGTAATGGTGAAATCTGTAATGAAGAAAATCATAAAGGAATGACACGCCAAAAAGCCATTGATTTTTGCAACCATGGCGTTTATATTTGTGTTAGAATTTACCTTAAGCATGGTTAGTATTGATGTTTTTTCTTATTGAATAATGCTTTGTGTTTACGGGGAATTGCTCCTCCATTGTTGCGATGATCGTCAAGATTGGTAATCATTTTCCTTTGGGAAAACCTAGAGATATAACACTCACACATGTCCTATATACTGACTGTTTAACATAACTTTATCCCGGTAGATATTTCTTGCTTCCTGGATTGTTGTGTTATCTAGACTGCTTTGCAGCGAAAGAAATCTCACTCCAATTGAAAAAGAAAATTTTACACACCTTCAAAACGCCAACATATACAAACATACACAAACCCTTCATCAATGTACCCTCAATCACAGCACTAGATCGCCCTATTCTGACCCAACAATATGTTTGTTTTCTTTAATCCTTAATTTTTCATTTTGATTAAAATAAACTAGGCTGAATTTAAAAATACGTTTCAGCCCAATGCAAACACCTGACTAGTTATAGTAAGACTAATGTATCTTAGACACAAGTGTATTATTACTTATACATTGAAAATTAATGTTGATAACAAATTATTAAATGATTTAAAAGGGGAGTATATTACAAGCTTACATACCGTAAGGCTTACCCAACTTTAACTAAGACTTTACTCAACAGAAAGAGTTGTTCCCTTTTAATCAACATTGAGTAAAAATATTTTAGGGTGTAAGCGCCATGCATTGTACCTTTCTTAAAGCCACTATCAGCGATTTCTTCAAAATGTAAACAAATCGCGCCCCCTATTTTTCATCAAAGTCCACTTTTTTGCACTGTTGTATTGCAAATGGTTGTAGTAAGAACCCCTGTAAGTGGCTAAGCTTAACGCGTATTTTTCAAGAAATGACGATTTTTCTGCATTTTTTTACTAAAAGTCGGGATCCGACTTTTATTAGCCAACACAACAGCCGTAAATGGCATCTTCAAGACCACTTTAAAATGCTCTAGTGTGTGTTTTTCACAAAGAACAGTAACATAAGGTGTTGATATGACCTAACTCTAGCAATTTTGAGACAAAATGGGCATTTTGAATTTGGAAAAGAATGACTTATAGTTGCTTTAAAAGTTTAACTTCCTTTATAGTGTTATGTAAATTTTTAAAATGACATTAAGATGCACCCACTACATCACACTTGTTTGAGATCCTTTTTATCCACCCAATACATACTACACCACTATAATTTGACATGCATTCCACGCAATGTTAACTATAATTATCAAAACCTACTATTATGATCGATAACAAACGAGAAAAAAATGTATTTACATTAATAATTTCAATAACATTGATAAATTATTGATATTAAGTTAACGCTTTCTACATACCACCTGAAACCAATTATTATAACTTCCTACAGTTTTCAAATCATTCATTCATGTTCGTAGAAAACTCTTCGTGGTGCATTAATTGTAAATTGCGTCCTTGCCAGTAGCGACTTCAAAAGCCTTGTGGATTGCATTTTCTCACCAGTCTGGGTAAGTCCACATTAATGGATTGCATAGGTACAGACTTTAAACCTGGAAATTGCTATTGCCACTTTTGTAGTCCAGTTTATTTTATGATTTGACCCAAAACAATTGCAAAAGCAACAATTTGGTGATAATATGTGTGAAATTGTCGAAACATAATGTATTTAAAAGTTTACCCAAATCAACTCGTGGAACATTTGAAATAATGAGGCAACGTTTGTAGAGGGTAAAAATTAGAATTGTTCGAATTGATTTAAATGATGTACCAATTTATTGGGCTACTGTTTTAAAAAAAGTATAGTTTGCCCTATCTATGAGTTATAGTTTCAGTACAATAGGCACATAACGTTCAAGGTCATCCTGGGGTAAAATTTATCGGACTGGGTGCAAATTGTTCAATTTGTCCCACTGGATAAGAAAATGAAGAAAATGTAAATTGATTCTTTGTTTGAACGTTCAATATAAGAATTACAGAGCTATGACTAGTGACCTCCCATAGACCTATATATGTAGATAGCCCCAGCCACATTTTGCATTCCGATTATTCGAATATCATAGATGGTGCAACCAGTATATTTTCGGCTCCTATACCATTAGACGAACAATAACGGATATATCTGAAAATTTACCCCTATTGTGACCTTGAACCTATTTTGACTCATAACTCTTGGACTACAACCTGCAGATATGGCAAACTATACTTTTGTTTTAATCCTGGAAAGGTGACGAACATGTTGGCATACTTTTTGATGCGTTTTAATCCTTTTGATATTTTGACCCCTGTAAAAATGTCACCCCCTTAAAAATATATTTTCCACCCCTTTGATTTTTGTAAACTTTTGATATGTTGTTTTAAAGATTTTCTCACTACAATTCTGGAGAAAATTATTCTTTGCAATTAGTTTTGGGTTAAGGCATCATTTATTCTATTTTGACTGGCCTACTATTTTTATTACACCACAACTACTACTAATACCGTTAATATCACTACTGCATACTGCTACCTCTACTACTACACTACTAGTAGAAGAACTACCACAACTGCTACGATTGCAACTTTTACTATTAATTACTACGTCTTTTACTATATTTTTAAATATGGCTAAAAAATAACATGTTGGTGGAACTAACACCACGATCATTAGATGATTTGTGTGTTTGTGTGACGCTATGAAACTAAATGAGCCGTTCGTCGCTAATATTTAATATTTAAAATCAATATTCGAATATTTATTATAAAAAATATTATTCATATAATATAGGTCGGGAGGTAGGTAGATAGATACAGATAGATAGCTAATGGATAGATAGTTATTGCGATACACATAATTAACTGCTATATGAGGCGCCACAAACGAGCATTTCGCATGAAGTTAGAAATCAGCGTTGTGTGCTAGGTGAATTTCAATGATCGAAAGTTAATTGCTATTCATTCATTCATTCAAAAATCGCCGATTTTCGTGTTGAAACTTGGACGAAGACAAGTACCTGGCTCAGGTTAAATCTACGGCTTTTAAGCTCTGCGTGCATTGGGGATAACAAACAAACCTAGTACAGGGTGGATCTAAAGAATAAGTTAAAAAAATAAACCGGAGGAAAATTTGCTTGCGCACATTGACCATATTTAATTTGTTGGTTTACAATATATTTCTGCAATTGAGAGTTCCATGTTTGAGATTAGTGGGATCAAACCATATATTTATCTTGGAAAACCATGTGGCCCAGCACATAGTAGAGAAACTGGGAAGTTTCTTCTAGGGAAATTTTAAAATTTTGAGGGAAATTTTTAAATTTGAATGGAAATATTTACATATTCCAAATAAAGAAGAACATAAGAAATAACAGGAAACTTACTCATTTTTCTGGTAAATTTAGTTTTCTAGCTGGAAAATATTTTTTCTGGTCAATTGTAGGTCAAGTATTTCCTATTTGATAAATGTTGAATGTCATCTCGATAATTAAACAAAACACACACAATTATACAACGTTGACAATTCTCACGAAATGCCTGATGAGAATTGTTTTTTTGCAAGGTATTAAAAGCATTCTGCACGTGAAGAATAAACAAATTTAAATCATACGTAAGATCAATTGAATAAAAACAACTATTAGAGACTTTAATGACAATTCTAAAACAGCTGTGGGAATTTATGCATTTTCAATTATCCTGCCCTTTTTCAATTCGCAATTTAGACTGGGTATTGCGCGCAGAGTATTGGCGAGACCGAGACCTTTACGCATATAACATACGTTGCGTATGTTATTTGCGCTCAACGGGTTGTTCAATTTTTCTCACTGCGTGGTAGCTGGCCTTTCTTATTGTATTTATATTGTATTTAAAAATAATTTAAGCCATAAGGATCTCGAAATTAGATTAAAGATTCTTGAATTATAAATCTGTTTAAAGGAGAGCCGTACTAAGAATAACTTATACAATATACGCTATAAAAATATTATTGAACACACATCGAGTGGTTTCACGGAAAAACAGAAAAAACATTTTGTCTGACCATGCGCTATTTGAAATTCGCTCTAGTGTATATGGGATATGTATACGTGTTGTGCGATACCCACGGCACAGTAGCGTCATACACCTTCACACGTGACGCCTTCATAATGTACATTTCCTATATGGCATGTATGACGCAAACGTGCCGACTGTATCGCATAACACGCTATACAATAGCGAGAATTTTAAATAGCGCATGGTCAGAATAGATGGTTTTAATTCATTGTTATGGTTAATATAATTCTGTTTTTCGATAAAATCACTCGATATGTGGTCAATAATTATTTTATAGAGTATATTGTATAATATTATTCGGTTGTACGGGTGTTGTGACCCAATACGTACGAAAACCCATTACGTACAAATTTGTACGTAATGGGCTCAAGTCTCTTATTTTTGTCAAAATGTTATGTTCTCGGCCCAATACGTACGAAAAATAATTTCAGTCTGACAAATGAGGGTGCATCACAAGATCTTGAAAATAAAGTTCTCCCTCCCTCTGCAAACTCTCCTCTATTGACTCACGTTTCGACCACATAACCATTTCGACTCAATAAAACCTTGTCCTTATTTAAACCCAGTCATAAAATCCTTCAAAATTGAATTTGTACGTATCTGGCAAAAGTGTCAATTACTTAAATTGATATAATTGCTCAAAACATGGATTTTTACGTTATATTATATTATAATACAAACATAAAAATGAGTGAAATGGTCATAAATTGCGGAAAATGGAATTTGTACGTATTGGGCCCAAGTGTCAATTTCTGGCAAAATTTAAGGTTCCACGGCCCAATAAGTCCTAAAAAATATATTTTCTGGAAAAAATGAGGGCCACTAGAAAAGTGCGCAAAAGCTGTTTTTCATTGACTAAGCCTAAAACCAATTCGGCCCCATAACCATTTCGACCATTTAAAACTTTGTCCTATTTCACAGTGATAGGGGGGGCGGGTGATATTTTGTGCCTATTAGATCTAAATTAAATTAATCGCTTGTAATCAAAAACACAATACCTCAAACATATTTATACTATAACAATGAGTTAGATAGTCATTAAATGCTTCAAAATGATTTTTGTACGTATATTAGGGCGAGGTGGCCAAAATTGTCCACATTCTTAAGTAGGCTAAAAGCAAAAAAAATCCTTAAATTTGTCATATTCTCAAACATGCTCTTTACTTGCCATATATCATGTTTTAATAATAATACAAACATTAAAATTGAGTAAAATGATCATAAATTGCTCAAAATTGGAATGTGTACGTATTGGGCCCAAATTACGGTTCCCCGACCCAATACGTAACGAAAAAATATTTTGGGTCTGACAAATGTGGGCGCACTTGCAGAACATTAAAGAAAAGTCCCCATAAAGTTGGTTTTCATGACATCGCCTAAAAGCATTCGGCCCCATCCCATATTCGACCCAATTAAAACGTGTCCTATTCAATATATGGGGGGGGGACTAATTGGCTATGAACCTCCATTAAATCAATCTTCTTTGGTAAATAAAAAACACATCCACTCAACGACGATTTAGACCATAAAATGAGTTAGCTACTTCATTAAATTGGTTCAAAAGGTAATTTGTATGTATTGGGCCCACGTGTCATTTTTTTTTCTCAAAATTTTCAGGTTTCTCGTCCCAATATAGATTATTCATTAATGCTTCAAACTTGACTTTGTACGATTGGTCAAGGTGGCCAAAATAGTCCCCAATCTTAAGTATAGGCTAAACCAAAATATTCAAAATTAATTTTAAAATTGTCATAATTGCTCAAAAACATGCATTTTAACGTTGCCCACACATACTGTATATACAAACATAACATGAGGGTGAAATGGTCATAAATTGCTCAAAAATGGATTTTTTTTTTTTGAACGTACGGCCCTAAGTGTCAATTTTTTGGCAAATTTTCGGTTACCCGGCCCAATACATACGAAAAATATTTTTTGTCTGAAAAATGAGGGCGCACTACAAAACTTCAGAAGTCCCCTAAAACCAATTCGGCCCCAAACCATAAAAGTTTACGTGTATTAGAAATGACGCGGTGCCTTATTAAAACAAACACGTTCAATTATAGTTGATTCAATTCACCCATCGTGTCACCAGAGGAAAAGTTTTTGGGGCAGCGTCGATTAGTTGGGGAAGGAGGCAGAATATGTGGCCCTATTCACCTGTTTCATCATCAATGAACTAGATAATCTGGGCCTATTGCGACATCACCTTTACATACACTGTGATGCAAGGCCATGCAACTACCAAGGGCTTCGTCCTGTAGCCCTTGCATGTACAGCTTTTAACAAACAGCTGACCATGCACTGTGTCGTGTCTCAAAATTCATCTAAAGAACAACCGGGTGATTTGCTCAATGCACTGGTGAGTGGAATCTATTGAACTGTGCATGGGAATTGAGGTTTTATAAGCTCATAGTGAATAGAGAGTGCCAAGAATTTTGTTCCTTCCTTCGAATCCAAACAACAAAAGTACTGCTCAAATTCAATAACATTCACCTCACCTGTTCCATTGAATAACTATTGAATCACATGTAGTAGCCTCAAGTGTTTTGAGAGTAAATGTGCTATAAATGCGTTTTACTTTGACTTGAATGGCTGTAAATTGGAGCTAGAAATTGGATTTTTTTTTCTCTGCTATCAGAAAAACTGGGCATGATTCAGTTATTTCAATAGCGTGGTATTTTAATTTCCACAACACTGCACATGCCCCTCATTCAAGCCCATACCTTCGAAAAAGTACTAGAGGTAACAACGATGGGTGAATCTACTATAGGAGTCCGTAAAAATATCGATCTATCCTTGGTCAATTTCCAATCAGAAAGACTTTGATTGTGTTTTTTTAATGTGTGTACCTGATTTCTTACACGTTCCTTTCTGGAAACTGTCATTCACTATTCATTTTAAAATCAAATTTTAAAATGTCATTTAAAAATTACTTTACTTCCCAACCTACACGTAAAATAAGAAATGACTTGTTGTTTTAAAAGTTACGTGCAAATTGAAATAACATGTTACTTCCCAAAATTTAGTGTAAAATTAGAGAATGACATGTTATTTTAGTAACACCATGGGCTGTAAAAGGTCGGGGCAAAAGGGGGGCAGGTTGCCCCCGTCCCGACGACTTTAGTCGGGAAAAAATTAGGCAAAAATCCTCTAAATCAGAGCCGTTGTTAGCCCTCTGACCGGGAAAAATTTGGCCTTTTGTTTTGACCCCCCCCCCCCCCCCCGAGAGGGAAAATTTTTCAAGATTTCAAGAAAAAATTGGCCCCCTCCGAGTGGCAGGTGCCCGATACCCACTCTAGTAAAAACAACATGCTCATTCTAAAGTTACTTGATAAAACTTAATCGACTATCAGTGGTCAATTTCAGCATCTCGTATGAGGAGAAAAGGTTTCCACTTGCCATACATATTGGACATGATGGCCATGTCTGAAAGCTGAAGACAAAATCCTGCACACATTTTGTATTTTCTCAGACACAGCTTTGGATCATGTGTGGAAGCCATGCTAAACCAATTAAATTGAATGACACATCAATACTCGTGATTTACGACGAACGGCCGCGCCTTCCTTGAAAGGGTCTAGTTTTGTAGTTTTGTAAGAATATCCCCATTTGGTTGAGGTTAAGTGTATAAAGGGGTGAGGTTAGAAAACCTGACCAATAAACGTTCTTCCTTCATAGAGGTTGGAAGATGGTGCTTTTTTGAATTCCCAGCAAATAACTCGATTTTTAACCAATCATGCTAACTTAATTAAAAACACGTAATTTTAAATAGCAACCGTCCCAGTAACAACTCTCTAAAGACCAGTTTGTAGTCGTCATGGTTCATAACACAAACAAAGGCGGAAATAAAAACAATAATGGTTACCATAAGGAGCCTTACATTTTGTATCAAAATGATCAAAACTTGTCTAATTAGGTCATTCCAGTTTCCTTTCCACCTATCTGCTACAATTATGTGTCATTCAAATGTAATCATGGGAATGGCAAATCATAGTAGATTAATATCAAAAATGCGCACATAAATGAAAAGTAATCAGCTGTTACTGCAGTGACTGCCTGCACATCATGATGAGGAATTATACGAACAGCGCTTCTTCTATATACTCGGGATTTGGTGGCAGAACATGCGATCTCGACTTTTTATTGGTGATTCCTGACCCTTCTATGTAACTTTACTTACCTCAACAAAAAATAGGGCACTCTACAAAACTAGACATTTCACTCATATCGCGACAGGAAGGGGTAAATCCCGAATGATTTTTTTTGTTAATTACATTTTAATTGGTACATAACTGCTCGTTTCTGTGTTTTGGTCATAGTCCGTTCCCATATTTGTCATGGTAGAATCAAAGTATATATATCAGCCTTTTGCAGCTGAACACCAGACTTCCACACAACATCGCGGCGGCTCCAGACTTGGTAAGCAGGGCGAAAAAGAAGGTTAATCTGAGAGTTATTGGAAACAGACTTATCCATGCAGAACCTTTTATTGAAGTAGTAATTTCTGTTTGTATCACGTGCCAGTATCCTACGAATTTCCTAGCTACAATACCTGGCATAAAGAGGAACCATTCAATTTGTTGTGTTGATAACACGCATTATTTAATTCTTGCTTTTCGCCCCTGCTTTTCCGATTCTGGAGCCGCCACTGCCACACATAATCCAAAGCAGTCGATGTCTGTGAACTCCCCAAATGGGCTGCCAGAATTTTGTCTTCACTTTCAGACTTGAGCATCATGTCCACTATATGTCGGGTGGAAATCTTCTCTCACCTTCGACGATTGATCAATTATTATTATGCTGCCAACAGGAAATCGTCACAATCATAGTGCAAACGTCGAAGTGGCAGCTGGCTAATCGCACGACCCTCTAGCAGCATTGGATTTTTAATATCACCAACAGCATTGTACTGGATAATCAAATCATAAATCCATTAACCTGAAACATAACTAGAAAAATTCATTAATAATCATAAAATAACGTAAGAAAAAGAGAAATGAACCCGCAATTATGTTTAGTACTGAATAACCAATGGAGAAAAATCAAAAAAAATAGTAAACCTGGGCCATTTTCATTCACCACTTTTTGGCTTATTAAAAACATTATATGGTGTTAAATATGGCCTGTGGCGGGTATTGGCGGGCCATTTTGAAAAGCGTTCCCCATTAGGGAATACATTTAGTGTGAATGTGACGCGCTCCATATTTTGACATTCCAGATATAGATCAAAACACTGAAAAAATGGGGTGAAATATTGTTGGCTATTAAAACATCATTATGAGGTGCTATTTGCAATTTGGCACCATTTTGAAAGCGGACCTCCATTACGATACATTTAATAGTAATGAAGGTGACCACTCTGATACTATTACTCACAAAATATAGGAAACACTGTAACTGACCATCGGAACCATTTTACCACATTTCATGGCTATAAACATCATTTTAGGTGTTAAATCACATTTGGCGGCCATTTTGTGAAATAGCCACCTCAAGAAGGATAATTCAAGGGTGAATGGCCGCTCTAGACATTTGACATAACAAAAACTAGAAAAACACTACAAAACTGTGCCATTTCCACCCCTATAGTGGCTCGAAATGGAAAAACACAAAAACTCCATATATGGTGTTAATGGCCTTTTGGCGCCATTTTGGGGAAAGGCGCCCTCTAGCGAAAAAAAAGTTCCGGGTAGTAAAGTCTACCCTCACTTTTTGGTATGTCTGATGCTCTAGTCCATGGCTGTGAAGAGTACCTTAGGCCCCATCTCAGGCACACGGGGACCCACCCACCCAACCGACTAAGCTTTAACTCCAAAGCATTTAGGGGGCCTCTGTCTGGCCCCTGCTGAGGCTCTGCCCTCAATCCCTTTCAGGGGCCCAAGTCTGGGCCCTAGGATGGGTCCCTGAAAACCTCCCTGCTTAATGTTTCGTTTGTGTGTCTTTTATGAGAAAATAACCCACTCCCCTCATAAATTCACTGCACATGGCTAATGTATGAAACAAACCAATAACCATACTCTTTGTTGTTTGTCTTTTTTAACATTTCCACTGTGGTTTTATTTCCATTTAATCAGGAGGGCGGTGAATGGAAGTGGAAGAGGAGGGGGGGGATGGTTACATTATTGAGAAAATCGCTAGAACAAACTCTTGTTCCTGAGGAAAAATACTTTTTTGGCATCCCGGTGAAATTTAAGTAATTAAAACATGTTGGTTTGCCTAGAACTTAAGTATGTGGGACATTTTGGTCACTCAACTCTTCCCAATACGTAAAAATTCCAATTTAAGCTTTTGCACAGATCAACTCATCTTTTATGGTCGAAAATGGTCTAAATCTTGTTTGAGGTTTGTTGTTTTTGATTTCAGAAGAGGATTTGGACGTAGAGATCAGCCCCATAACTTTGGTATCATAGGCCCAAATACCCCCCCCCCCCCCTCCATATCAAGTTGAAACCCGGACAAGCTTTATTGGTCCGAAATGGCTATGGCCGAATTGGTATTAGGCTGAGTCAAGGCGAAAAACAACTTTTGGACTTTTTTAAAGGTGCTTCAGGAGTGCGCCTCATTTGTAAAAACAAATATTTTTCGGTACGTATTGCGCCCGGGCCGAGGACCTTAAATTTTACGAAAAATGGACACTTGTGCCCAATCGTACAATTCATATTTTGAGCACTTACGACAATTTCACTAATTTTTATATCTGTCTTATTATACAATCTATGTGGGCAACGTAAAATGCCTGTTTGATCCATTGTGACAATTTAGGTAATTACAATTGTTGTTTAGGCCTATACTTAATATGTGACAATTTTGGTCACCTCCATTCTTGAACAATTTATGACCATTTCAACTCACTTTTATGTTTGTAGTATTATATAACTATGTAGCAACGTAAAACTGCCTGTTGAGCAATTTTAAGTAATTTTACAATTTTTGGTTTTATCCTATACTTAAAGGTGTCTTGTTCCGATTTATGTCTCATTGTGTCTCTACTTGATATGAGAGCCTGACTTAAACATACGCCCCATCAAGTACCATTGTAAACAAACTTGCGTTTTGATGGTAGAAGCAACATGCCATATTGAAAGCTCTATTCAATACTGTGCTAATAATTGATGGTTAACCATTCAAACGGCGGTTTTTGGAAATGAAATGAATTGAGGGCTCCAATTTAGGACGACAAAAATACGGTCTTTCATCTGATATCAAAATCGATACTACTTCCGGTAAATCAGGGGGGTCTAAACGAAGCATTTATGACCTAGTTTAAATAGGGACAATGTTTGTTATTGGGCCGAATGTTTAATGTGGTTTTAAGCTGACTCAATAAGTAGAGTTTGCAGAGGGAGTTGAGAACTTTATTTTCAAGATCTTGTGATGCGCCCTCATTTGTGAGACTGAATTATTTTTCGTACGTATTGGGCTGAGTATATAATTTTGCCAAAAAAGAGACTTGAGCCCATTACGTACAAATTTGTACGTAAATGGGTGTTCGTACGTACTGTGTCACAACCTCCGGGTTCTCCTTTAAGAATGAGAGAAAGGGTATGATTGTGGGAGCCATAGCTCACTTGATATGACATATTGAAACCGGCGATACGTCCATACAAACTGAATGACGAAATGTCGCAATTTGTGATGATGTTACTAAAATTCCTCTATCAATGTGCATTCTATATAAGCCCTACGTCAATATTTAGGATATATACGTCTAAAAAATGAAAAATCCATCCCTCATGTTACGCATATTAAAGGCAACCAAATCGCGTTTTTTGCATATCCATAATGCTTGTCCATATACTAATCTCTGTGTGAAATAGCTAAGCTCAATCGAAGTCCTTCGTATAGAAAAATCACAATTCTGTTATAAAATTCCGGATCCAGAATTCGTGGTATACACAGAATCATACTATACATAAATATTTATTGCATCAAAACGAAAAGTCCGATTTATCTCAAACTTTGGAACTGAGCATTTCTGTTATATCGATTCGCGTTGATACATTCGTCCCCCTGGAGTTTTGGACCTATTTAATTCAATTAAGTCGGAGAGGGAAAATGAAAGAATTCAAATGCACGTGCCACACCGGATTATCTTGGAGGACACTCCGGTCATATAACTCACTCACCTGCCACTAAATAAAATGTCATTCATGTATGGAAACGCACAATAGTGTATTTCAGGCCTTTAACATTCCTCACGATAACATGATTAACAGAAGTCCCTGCGCCTCATTGAATTTTTCACCTCCGCAAGAATGGTACGGGGTCACATATCAGATGAATCGAGTATAACTACCTTTAGTTCTTTTCTGTTAACTACATCTAGTTCTAGGTGACTATTTTTAATTAATACAAAAAATATATTTCGAAATCTCTGAGTCAGCCTTTAAGACAACTCCTTTCAATTCGTTTACTACTTTTCGTAAATTTCCTCTGTTATGAGAAAAAATGTACAGAGAATGTGATAATACACATTTAACATGTCAAATGTGCACGAATGCACATGCCAAATTTGCACATTCTATTGCTGCCCGCCGAGAGTCCCAGGCGACTCAAAGAATTCTTAACCAACAGACAGTCAGGCAGTCTTGAAACGGACCAAATGCGGCATTGGACGGTTTCCTTTTTCCAGATCGCATTACAAATCGTAAGTCATATTCAGTACATTTTATTCACCCTATACGTTCGTTATTATGAACCATGCATTTTCACACCCCATGTGCGTAGACTCGGAATTAATGCGCATAATTTAGCTACCTTTCTCTGGATATTTTATAATAAAACGTCAAGCGCAAAAAAGTCCTTTTTTAATACGTGTTTGTGAGGGTTTATGCATTTATGTGTTTATTTCAATCCTTTTCACGGTTTTGGCTTTTGAGGGCTCTGGGAGACCTTGCCATTGCTGGGATTATATTCAGTATGTGTCCATAGTATAAAATAACTGTTTAAAGCATTTATTTTGCCAGCATTTACCGTAAAATGCATTTTACGGTAAAAGTTACCAGGTATTATTTTGCATGTAAAATAACCGTAATTATTTTAGGGTTGCACCATAAAAATACGGTGCATCTTTTGCAGTCAATCTTTCAATGGCAAGACAAGCAACAAGAGGTCCTCGACACCAACCTGCTCGGGAAAAATTTTCGACATCCTAGCGTCTCCTTAAAGATCCGTGTATCTTCTAGAAATTTACATTCCCCGCCCTTTATTTTTAAATGAATCACGTCTACGCCTTTCGGAGGGAATATACACCAACACATAAAAGTGAACACTTTCCGCTTCAATAAGATCCTTGGCTCACATTCAGCATGGATAAGGTCCTCTCTCTCTCTCTCTCTCCCTCTCTCTCTCTCTCTCTCTCTCGCTCCTCTCCCCCTCCCTCTCTCACTCACTCACTCACTCGCTCATTTTCTCTCTACTCTATTTGAAAAATGAAATATGTTTAGATTAATCACAATACCATGCTTATTTCTAATACTTTAAATACAATATTTTGAATTAAGTCTGTATTCCTCAAAATTGCGGAATTATTTTTTTAGACTTTAAAAGATTTGGAATCTATATTACTTAAAATTAACCATTTTTTATTCTGAACTAACTCGTAATGTGACAGAAAGTGGACATCACCGTTTTTTTTCAATGTAAAGGACCATAAATATGTCTCTTTAATCACCCCAAATGAAGATTTTATTTGATTCAACTTCTACGATTTTACGATTTTAATATAAATCACTTGAATAAAAAAGTTGTGCATTTTAAACATCTAAATTACTTTTAAAATAACCTGAAGTGATTGTGGTGTGACTTTATTTCAATATGTATGAATTTTTTCCTCTGTCGGGGTCACTCTTTAATTAGAGTTTACATATTGTGCCATATGGTCTACGTTATCTCGGAGGCAACTCTGTTATATCATGGTTACAATACATCTCACAGCTGCCGTAAACGTGAATATTGTAACTTCACATAGCCATTGCTAACTACTCAAAAAATCGTAATCGCACATTGTCTTTTTTTTTTCCCGTCATGTCTTCATGATCAAGAAGTGATTTTGACACAAATTGATTGTATCAACTTAAACCCTGGTATATTCATACTGTATGGGTTAGAACACAAAAGTTTATGGCAAGCTAAAAACGCACTGGTCACAACGGGTTGCTTTCTTAGCAACGCGTTGCTTTCAGAAAATAACGCGTTGCTTATAGCCAATTAATCAGAAAAGTGGAAAAGCAACACGTTGCTTTCAGACAGTGTTTAAACAACGCGATACTTTCATTAGCAACGTATTGCTAATAAAAGCAACTCGTTGCCAATGAAAGTAACGCGTTGCTAATAAAAGCAACGCTTTGCTAATGAAAGCAATGCGTTGCTTAGCCAACCAATCTAAAGTAAAAATAGCAATACGTTGCCTATCAACGTCTATGGCAAGCCATAAAGGCCATAACGTATTGTGCGACATTTCGGCAACGCGTTGCGAGAAAGTAGCAACGCGTTGAGGCGTCGGCCAAATTTAGAATGACGAATTTCTGTGACGATTCAAAAATTAGACCAACAACGCGTGGCCAAAGTATCTAGAAACGCGTTGTGGAAATCACAAGCTTGCAAGCTTCACAACGCGTTGGCGACCTCACAACGCGTTGCTACCTTCCACAGCGTTGCGAGGTTCACAAGCCCATAAGGGTACAACGTATTGCCGCAAGCGTTGTGAGGAAAGTACAACGCGTTGCGACCATTTCGGCAACGCGTTGCGGCCACCGGCCTCCAAATATCATGTATTCTGTGAGTATGCCAGTATCTAGCAAACGCGTTGTGGGTCGATTTTTTGAAAAACGTCACAGATAATTCATGATTTTGATTGGCTACACCGCAAAGCGTTGCCGCGATTATGTCGCAACGCGTTGCCGAAATGTCAATGCTTTTCTCGCAACGCGTTGCGGCAAAATACGTGATGGCTTTATTGGCGTGCCATTTTTAAAAGTCCCACGGCGTGCTACTAAAGAAACGTATTGTGAATGAAAGCGATGGTTGCTTAAGTACTGTTTTGAAAGCAACGTCTTTGGTCATTAGCAACGCGGTTTTTTTTTTTTCTCACTTTTCTGATTGTTATAAGCACTGCAATTCTTTTCTGAAAGCAAGCTTTGCTAAGAAAGCAACGGGCGTGTGTCCATTCGTTATGACCCTTTTAGCTTTCCATATTTAGTGGCTTTTGCAGATGGCATACAACGAATGAGGTAATTTAAATATTTATTTCCGAATATGTTCATAAAAATTAATTGACATTACTTTGAACATTTTTGAAAAGAAACATTAACTTTGATTGACTATGGGCATTTCCATGGTAACGGAAGGCACCTTTGCCTTTGATTTTGGACTTTCAAACAGTGCAAAATGGAAGGATGTTATTCAATGTAAACTGCACTCCAAATTCTTGCCAGCTACACCAATTCCAGCTACTTTTTCAACAAAACATTTTTCGTTAACGAATCTTGTAGAGATTTCCCGAGGAGTATAAACATTTTTCGTTCATACTTCCTATATCGTTAAGTGCTTTTCGTCCCCCAAAAAAACTGAACTGTGCGTTTGTTTAAAGAGCATTTCGTCTTTGGTGCCATTTTACTTGTTTGGGTCGTCTTTGGTCGATTTAATGAACATTGTAATTGCTTTATAAAATGTGTCGATAATATAATTGCTGGCCACACATCTGATATGCAGCACAGCATGGAATATTCTATTTCGTGATGAAAGCACCCGCCATAGATGGGTGGTCATGTGACCAGAAGGTCTCACTTTATGGTGAATATTCAAGACAGCAAATCCTTCATGCTGTGGACAGGAGAAGCGTTTCAAAGATTACAATCAAGGCTTCACTTCAGCCGCTCAGTTAGAGTGAACGTAGTTGGGGAAGCCTAGCCCAAGATCGCCCCACATGGTGCAGCTTTATCAAAGATGGTGCTGAAACATCAGAATCTCAGAGAATCAGCAAGGCTGAGGCTAAAAGGCAGAAGCGCAAGGCAAGAATCAACTCCGCAGTATCGGGCAGAACCTTTGCATCGAATGTCCTGTGCATCACAGACTTTTCCATGCTCAAATTGGTCTCATTATCAGCCACATGAGCACCCACAAAACTTAGTCATCTTCAATTATTTGTCTTGTCATCGTCATCCCTTATCACTGTTGGACGAACGAACGACATCTGACATGCTTTTTGAAAGGAATGCTAAATACATCAGAATAATAAAAATATAGTAAAATATAAAAATTTTGACTGCTCATAGGGAATGGTGCAAAATACCTGCCCGAGGTGATTGGAGACATTGGGCATAATATTTTCCGTCGACCTTCTGAAAAATAGTAGGCAGGTATTTCGCACATATCCTTAACGTCCCTTAAACCTTAAAAACCCACCTGACAAAAAATCCTGGAGCGGACCCTTGCCTTGGATTAGTGTGAAATTGCTTAAAAATACCACTACCTGCCAGATTTTCATCTAGGGACTTTAGGGAGAGCAGTCAATATTTGTCAAATATAAGTCTCTTCTAGCACTACTAGCAAATTAAAGCTACAATTACACAATAATTATATTTGCCGATGAGCGGAAGCCGGGATATCGACGATATACCGACGCATGGGAAAATGCTATAAGAATATGCAGGATATCATTGCCCTGGTGTGACGTCATTACAGGGCAATATACACTTTTTATGGCAAATTTTCCCTGCTGTAAATTATTGAGGAAATACGAGGAATATGTACACCAATTAAATGATAAAGATATTTTATGCGGTATATAAATGCCACAGCTTTTCACGATAATTTGGTTTCATCGGATGTACAACAAAAATGGATATCTGTGATGTAAAACCACACGCATATGTTTGATTTAATATATATTATGTAATCATTATACTTTATAGTGACAGGAGATTTCTTGAGGATACGAATTTCTCTCAAATTGCACTGGATCATTGTAGACCACCTCCCGAGAACGTGTCGAAGGTTTATTGGACAAGCAAATAATAAATCAAAAACTGCAAACCTTGTTTTGAACTTGTCTGCTATCGTAATTGTCCATATAGAAAACCATGCTTCGATTTACTGTCGTGCACGACAGAAAATAGTAAATCATCCATCATCTTACAGGTATTACATAAAACGGCTTGTTCGGCTTATTCACTTCAGGTGTGATCTATTACATTGCATTCCAAATATGCAAAAAACGGGTTAAAAAAATTGGGGCGCTTTCTGTCTGGAAATGTCGAACTCAGAACGGAATTTGATACATTCAGTGGCGGCGCCAGATTTCTGGGGGAAAATGAATTCGTGGTGGATAACATCCAAAATGTGAAGATTATAAACCAATTTGTCAAAAAGTTGGTGATTTTTGACCCCAAATCGCTGATGTTTGCCCAAAATCCAATATTTTCCTTCTGGCCGGGGGTTGCAACCTGAGGGGAGATCACCCCGTGCCCACTCTGGTGACATCACTAGATACATTAGTTTTCAGGTCCCCTTTGATCGTCTATTTTCAGAAAACTGCACGAGACTACCGATTTCCTCAGAGTAATTTATGCCAAAAATTCACAGCTGATATATTTAAACAAGTTAAAAATAGAATAGATTTACAAGCTAAATCAAAATGAAATGTTTAACAACCACCCACGAAAAGAGTTATATAACACCCATAATGACAGATTCGGCTTTGAAAGACTGTCATGTTTTCGCAAATAAATAGAAATATGACGCATTACGAAAAATTAAATGATTAAAAAAAGCAAACGTTTGATCATCGGGTCCTATATCATGCATACATGTAGAGTGCTGCAATTATGCACTACTATTGTGCCAGCATGCCATTAACAAATATTGTTATTCACGAGTGACTAGTTGTATTTTTTAAACAATCATTTTGATTTTTAAGTTGATGTTGTATGGGTTAAAAGCAATGTTACACATTGGGCGACCAAAAATGAAGGACAATCATTTTTCCGCTATATGTAATCATGACGTGGGCTAACGCTGTTTACCGTTTACATCAAGAACTTAGCAAAAAAAACATTGAAAGGACATCTGTCCCGTCATATCAAAAAGATGAATTTGTCGACAGTGATGTATACATGATTTTCTCTACAGCTGATCAAATACCAGATAGTTCAAACCCCAACACAGGTGTTGTTCACTACAATGACAATGGAATAGGCATTTTGGTAATGTTGTATGTAATTGTTATAACACGACCCAAATGATGAAGGAGAGGAGGAAAAATTACCGCGCTTTTATGGGCCACCTATTCATGTGGAGTTGAAAGCAACAAACAAATGTAGAAGAAACTTCTAGGAGGGTGTTCCGGTTGGAGGTGGTTTTTGAGGCAGATTTTCATGGTTTGAGGTGAAAATTTCCAGAGAGTGGCAGGCCAAAAGAGGGCTGATTTAGCATGATTTTCAAGCGTTCTTTCCGGTCAAAGCTCTCTGGGGTATCAGCCTGCCTCCCCCTCCCGCCCTGTACGCTTTGGACCCAATTATTTTCGGACACCCTTATGGATCGTAAGGCCTTCACGGAATAAAATAATAATTAATGTTATGCCGTTAAGGGTTTCCGAAAATTCAGGTGTGTGTGTGTTGTGCTGGAGGTGTGTGTGTGTGTGTGTATGTGTGTGTGGCGTGTGTGTGGGGGGTTGTGTGTGGCTGATGGTGTGGGTTGTGTGGTGTGTGTGTGTGTGTGAGGGTGTGTGTGTGTGTGTGTGTGTCAGAAAAAAAGTGGTCAGACGAGTCATCTTATGGAAACACCCCCTATCTAGGACCTGAGCAAACATTTCTACTCTCTAAATTTCTAGATTAAAAATCAATCTCCTGGATGCTATCCGGAACAAATCATGTTTAGATTAAAAAATTTCAATCAAATACATTGAAATATAAATCAAAAGATTAAAAAATTAATTCAATCAGAGTGTCCTCATTTTAATCTAAGAAATATTAAAGAGGATAGATAATTAAAACTAGTCAGGTAATCCTGCGCTATTATAGGATTTTATAGTTTAAGAGATTTTGGCTGGCTCTAAACAGTAGGCAGTATATGTTGCAGCATGTTACTGCTTTCTTTTGATGTAGCTGTGCGATAAGGTCTATTTCAGGAAGTCTGTAACCTCGTAGTTTTGTAGTATGGCACGCTCCACGTATCAAATCATGGCGAGTTTCCTGCGCTGTATATCGAGTTTACCCCGCTATATGTCGAGTTTACAGCGCTGCCTATCCAGTTTGAACTCTATGTGCCGAGTTTCATAAATCATGTCCAGAATAAATCATGTCCAGAATAAATCATGCCGAGTTTTAAAAAACTGGACATGATTTTTTTTCAACATGTGCAAACTGGACATGATTTTTTTCTCAACATGAGCAAAGTCGACATGATTTTTTTCTCAACATGAGCAAACTCGACATACACCAAAAAATCATGTCGAGTTTTCCGTATGTTGAGAAAAAATCATGTCGAGATTTTGAAACTGGACATGATTTATGTCAAACTCACCATATAGAGAGCAAAACTCGATGTATAGAGGGCGAACTGGACATATAGCGCTGTAAACTCGACATATAACGCTGCACACTCGATATATGGCGAGGAAAACTCGATACACAGCAAAAAAAAAAAAAAAAAAAATAAAAAACTGGACATGATTTTTTTCAACATGTGCAAACTGGACATGATTTTTTTCTCAACATGAGCAAACTCGACATGATTTTTTTCTCAACATGAGCAAAGTCGACATGATTTTTTTCTCAACATGAGCAAACTCGACATGATTTTTTTCTCAACATGAGCAAACTCGACATGATTTTTTTTAAACATACACCAAAAAATCATGTCGAGTTTTCCTTATGTTGAGAAAAAATCATGTCGAGATTTTGAAACTGGACATGATTTATGTCAAACTCACCATATAGAGCAAAACTCGATGTATAGAGGGCGAACTGGACATATAGCGCTGTAAACTCGACATATAACGCTGCACACTCGATATATGGCGAGGAAAACTCGATACACAGCGCAAGAAACTCGACATGCGCGGGGAAACTCGCCATGATTTGATACGTGGAGCGTAAAACTGGACATGATTATGTCAAACTCACCATATAGAGAGCAAAACTCGATGTATAGAGGGCAAACTGGACAGATAGCGCTGTAAACTCGACATATAACGCTGCACACTCGACATACGGCGAGGAAAACTCGATACACAGCGCAAGAAACTCGACATGCGCGGGGAAACTCGCCATGATTTGATACGTGGAGCGTGCCATATAGCCTTATCGCTCTGCGAGTGGGAACTAGATAGAAGGTAGCTCTACGGAGGAGGCCAGTACGCCGGGCTGCTGACTTAAAGGGGCATTGTGTGATCCACAACCTCGTCCCACCGACTTACCTCAAAAAAGTTGAGATTTTTATATCAACTGAACCGTTATCCTTAGTAATCCACGTGTACCAAATATTACGTGCAAATTCGGTCGTATCTGTAAGAAATTCGCAATTTTGTATTTTTGTCGTGGATGGACGAAGTACAGCACAGTGGCCGATGAGACCGTGGGAATTAAACAAGAAATTGCTCATAACACAAAACCGCAAGATCGGAATCAACCAAAATTTTGTGACTAAGCTTTTCTCAAGGATATCTAGTGAACCATGAATAAAACAGAAGCTGGAATCTCGAAATGCACCTTTAACCATCTTGGTACAATCATGCCGCCGGGAGAGGTCTTTGCTCAGAAAGACGATCTGTATACGTTCTCTCCCTCTCTGAATGCAGTAACCAAAATCTAGAGGCTATGATGGTTATCCTGTGCTTTTTTCCGATTGGATTTGGTAACGGTCTTGCATTCTGCTGCTCCCAAGAGAATGATAGTTCCGGTATGTACTTTTCTATGACCTTTGTGATTGAGAATTTTACCTATACCACATTACTTTAACTTGAGGAATTATTTCCTATTAAGTGGTTATTATGTAGAGGAGCAAAACCAAAGCTACACTGACAATAAGAGGTATAAGGTGGAGCATGTTGAAAATAGGAACATTTCAGAGAAATACGAAACACTTGTTCGTGGAATGTTGAATCAGTTTGTTCGTAGATTGATTGAACAAAGGTTCCGTTTCTATAGTTCGATTGTATGACTTAAAACGTAACTATTGCCTTCTTCATGTAAACCCAAAAGCAATTTTATCATACATGTTGCATATTCCTAACGTCTCTAGAGGAAAATCTGACAATCCCCCCCCCCCAAAAAAAATAATAAACTAGTGTTATTTTTCTTGTTAGACCTAGGAGCAATTTCCCTAAAACAAGGCAGGGGGGTCCGCTCCGGATTTTTTTTTTCAAAAGTGCATTTAAATGCAGTTAAGGGACGAGGTGGCCGAGCGGTCTAAGGCGCTGAACCGTCGGAAGAGTATAAGATCGATCGAGCGGCCCGGGTTCGAGCCCCGCAAGAGTCGGGTTTCTTGGTCATACTCAAAATAGTTCCTGTAAGGTCGGAAATTGCATAATTGCACAGCAGTGTGATTATGGAATTTCTCCTCGCTCCCACCCATTGCGTAAAATGTGCAGGTGTATGCAATGGGTGCCCGGCGCCTCATGGTTCGGAGAGTCATGTAAAGCTGTTGGTCCCGTGTGTCAGGGGAGTCATTCCTGAACACGTAAAAAGTTGCAGACCTTATCGAAAAGAGTAGGGGACCATCCCGGGTCTGTTACCTGCACTCATCACTCTAGGTACCAAGGTCCCTTCCAACCCGCACTAGGCCAGCGTGGAAGAGTAGGCCGAAATCCAGCATGGAAACATGTTGAGGCCTTAGTCCAGCAGTGGACTGACAAAAAGGCTGATGATGATGATGAAGGGACGTTAGGGATATATAATAAATAATTGCATGAATCACAACACACTATATATTCCAGACATTGATTTCTAATTCATTTTACTTACATTTCCCACCTATAACGATGGGATTTGTTTACCTCATGAATTACAAACGACTCTTAAATAGCTCTTAATGAATGCAGAAAAACGTGAAATGAATGAATGAACAAGCTTAAAGCCACTATCAGTCATTTTTAAGCTTAAAGCCACTATGAGTATTTTTTTTTTCAAATTCAAAATGCCCATTTTGTCTCTAAATTGCTAGTGTTAGGTCATATCAACACCTTATATTACTTTTTTGTGAAAACAGACACTTGCGGTCTTGACGATGCCATTTACGCCTGTCTCCAGACCTTAACAAAGTCGAATCCCGACTTTTATAAGTAAACAAAGAATAAAAATCATTATTTCTTGACAAATACGGCGTGTTACGCTTAGCCACTTACAGGGTCTTTACTACAACAATTTCCAGTACAACAGTGAAAAAAGTGGACTTTGATGAAAAATAAGGACGCGATATTACAAAAAGTTTTCACGGTCGGGGTGACAAACTATAAATAGATATAAATAGCCATCAATCACGCCACGATCACGCGTTTATCCAATTAGTTATGTTAATCATTATTACGCGCATGCCCAGTATTAGCTTACAACACCATAATGCGGTCATTAGGCAATGTTTTTCACGGTGTGTTTTTTTTTTCAAAGGTCTCCTGAACATTCAAAACTACGGATGCAAAGTGGATTAATTTGAGTGTGAATTGAATTTCGTTTCGTTTCGTCGAATATAATAAGCCGGTATTCATGGTATTTTGTCCTTCACGTTGTGAAAAAACATAACAAAATCGGGGAGGTGATAACACCTAGAATATTTTCATCGGTGTATGCCCTCCACTCCCAGATGAAAAGGAATCTATTATTATCGTTAGCTCTATTGTTTGCTGTAGTCAATGTTTATCCATTGGTCATTGATATTCAGGAAAAGAAATATGTGTTACATTTTATTCATTTTTAGGAGGAGCAAAATCATTTTAATATAGGTTTTCCCAGTTATTTTAAAGCATTTTTTAATTATATCTTACATCACATCATTTTTCGTCCCAAGAAAACGGAAATGTACGTTTGTACGTCTTTTGTCAATTATATTTGACATTTGATCAATAAAATTAACTTTATTGTCATACATTTTATACCAGTACTATTTCGACATTGCACATCTTTATTTTTTAATTAAATAAATTTATTGCCTATTTGTTTCTGGAATCAGGGCTAAACTCCGTCATGTATCACTTACATAGAAACACACCTGCAAATACATTACAAAATTCCTTGAATTATCGATCACAAAACCTTTCATCGGAGGGCATTTTGTTTTTTTGCAGGTGTAGCATAACGTGGGTGGGCTCAGAGCCTAGAGAAAACAGTGAATTGCCATTCTAGTATTTTTGAGTGCCTGTTTGAAAATGGAGAGCTCGTATTACATTAAAAGTGTATTGGCGGTCTTTGTAATTAAATATTTCTCTTACCCTGAAACACAAAGAAAATACTAAATAATGCAACATGTAAACTAGTATGGGACTGTCATGATCATATATGTAAATTAAACACCTATTTAGAGTCATAAATAAAACAAAAAATAAGTGAAGGAAGTGGCTAACATACGCAAAATTAGGCGTAATGCGGAATATATAAATTATCAAGCTACGATCTTGCCGTATGAACATTGTATTCGCTTAAAGCAGGCCCGTACGCAGGGGGTGCGGGGTGCGGTCGCACCCCCCAAAAACATCGACAAAAGGGCAAAAAGTCCACTTTTTTAATTTTTTGATAAAAAGGTAAAACATTCAGAGGCATTTTGACAAGAATGTCTACTTTTTGGAGATGAGATGTTCAAAAAGTACTAAAAAGGGCCATTTTAGGGGGGTTATGTCAACTTTTACCAAAAAAGGTCCACTTTTTCGAATTTGCACACCTCTCCCAAAATAAATCCTGCGTACAGCCCTGGTAAAGGAATGGCAAACATAAATGGTGATCCGTCAGTAATATTTGGTTTGGGAGCAAGTTGCAAAAAGATGGTAGGCAGAACGCGAAAAGTTACGTTACTTGGTTTACACACTCTAGGTCATCCTTTGACGTCACAGCTCACAGCTCAAGGATGTAAATGATACGCCCATCCATTGACTAAACTACTGTAACAGATTAACTCTCCTTTGCTAGTTTCATAAGCGAGGGTGGTTTCGCAGTCATGTTTTCAGTAATAGTACGACACTTCCACTGAGCTCGCGCTTTTTTTCTGAAGTCAACACTGTGATCTTGGCAAGAACAGAATTTCATGATGATATGGCCTGGTCTCGTACCTTCAGTTGGTAAACCCTGCTGTTATTTTTACTAAGCCGGTGTGGCAGGAGATATGGTCCGCCGGTCTCCCAGTCCGGGAACAATGGTGAACAATAGGGCAATCGATTCAGTTGACTCTTCACGTAACATTAGTTTCACGCTTTATTCCGTTGTCGTCTATGGAGCCCGGACTGTGGGCCCTGCCGGACCATATCTCCTTTCACACCGGTACCTGCGGTCAATGGCTGTTGGAGAGATGGCGTTCTTAAGCGTCAAGTATTGAACGATTGTAGGCTAGTAGTCCAGTACCAGATGAACATGTTCAATTGCAATGTATATATACCCCTTACGTCCCTAGAGGGAAAATGACTACGAACTTGACCATCACCACAAAAAAAGGAGGTGGCGCAATTTGTCTTGTTATAGATCTAGGAGCAATTTCACCCTAAACACAAGGCATGGTCCGCTTCGTGATTTTTGAAAAGTGGGAAAAATGGCATTTAAGGGATATATAGAATATTCAGATGAACTATCTTTTGATCCAATGTAGAGTATTTACAAATTTTTGCGCTGTTAATTTCCCCTCCTTCCCTATATCAAAATACCCAAGGATTTCAAAAAGCATCATCGAATTCAAATAAACAGTTAAATTTTACATTTTTTGCAGAATATTTGTGCAGACTCTTGTTCAAGGTTGCATGGGACTACTCCTATGGATTAATAATACTATAGCTTGTTATATCTATAACCTTTTGCGTTTGCACGACAAGCCACACACGATCCAAGGTCATTACAGGTAAACACTTTATAATGATCCTTATGTGAATGTTAGAACAGCAAATATACCTTTGCTCTATGATAATCAGTTCAAAGCGAGAATTCTACCCCATAGAGCATTTCGGCCTTATCCATGTTTCTCTCTTTTACAACCAAATGTCAAACAAAATTCATAAAATATATTTACATTACTATCTAACATCATGACCAATTTGAGACAATTTTGAACGGAATCAAGTCGTGCTAACATTCTGTTCCTGTACAATACTGCCCCCTCCTTGTCTCAAATGACAATGTGGCATCATCCTTATTTTGATTTAACACACTTCTTTGGTATATATATAGATACAGATATATATTGTGCACATTGTAAAAATTTGCTTCAAACTTCAATCGATTGTGCCAATACCCTGCTCTTCGAGGAATCTGGTTGTAGCATAAGCAGTATGCGGAGTTGCATTGGCAAATAACCTGATATCAACCTGATAGAGAACTTGTGGGACCAGGTGAAATGCGAAGCAGATCGACACATGAAGGGGCCCAACTTGGTGGAATTATCCAGCGAGTGTGGAACCATATTCTTCAACAGAACGCTGCTATGATGTCATCAGTGTAGATGGAAAGAAGAAACATTGGACGGCAAACATTTAAGCTTATTTTGAAACAGGCATTTCAAACACTACCTCTTTCTTTCATAAAACGAGCAATGTGCAAAGAAAATAACTTTATTTAATACTGATGAATGCAAAGCATACATCTCATTGTTTGTTGTTTATTGTTTATTTGTTTATTTGTTTATTTGTTATTTGTTTATTTGTTTATTTGTTTATTTGTTTATTTGTTTATTTGTTTATTTGTTTATTTGTTTATTTGTTTATTTGTTTATTGTTTATTTGTTTATTTGTTTATTTGTTTATTTGTTTATTTGTTTATTTGTTTATTTGTTTATTTGTTATTTGTTTATTTGTTTGGTTGGTTGGTTGCGTATTTTTCTTGTTTGTTATATATAAAATATCGTCTGTGGCCTTCCACAAGGATCTATTTTAGGTCCTCTGTTATTTATACTCAATGATATTGTAAATATTTCAAAAATTCTACAATTCATCATGTTTGCTGATGATACTACAATTACTTATTCATACAAGGATACTGCAAATAAGTTCTAACTCATAAACAAAGAATTCGAAGAAGTAAGCAACTGGTTAAGGGCAACAAACTATCTGTCAATGCTTCCAAGGCGAATTATAAAAACATCATGCATCAACGATAATTGTATGAACAAAACTATTGTATTAAAGGGATAAGCATCGATAATGCGAGAGAATACAAACAAATTTGGAAATGCATTTTTAGCTTATAAATCAAAGATAACTATGTACAATTCCATTTAACTACTTCAATGTAGGAACAAAAACACCTAATAGTGAAAATATGATGTATTTGATGAAATTTGTCATACCGCCTCCCGCAAATAGACATACAGCGATGGCATCTCAAATCTACACTAAGCAGCTGATTGTGTATTACACCAGTACATAATAAACAAAGATCAATAATATTTGTGTTTGAGTTCAAAACTGTACAGGTTTATTGCGCTTTACGAAAAGAAATTTTAACTTAAAATAATTATCGCAGTATATAATCCATCAATTATTTGATTAATCCCGATTTCTCTCGATCTTTCTCTAAATATGCCTTCTCTTAGAGTGTTTCTTAATTACAAGCTTTTAAGAGACAAGTTTTATATTGTACCGCTTTGTTTCTGATAATTATTTGAATTGAACTCGGTAATTTAGCGTAATTCAATTTAATGTAATTTAATTTAAATTTAACGTAATTAATTGATTTTACTTTGTACTATTTTGGTTAGCCTTGGCAAGTGAGGTTAGATTCCACCGATCTAATCAAAATGGCCTACAGATAGCATTGACCAATATGGAAACAATCAGGGTCGGTTCACCACTTTATCACACGTATTTGCTACTAGTAAGGCCTTCGGTCGGGAAGAATCAATTTTCTGTGCATGAACTCTCACGAAGAAAAAACAAATAAATAAAGTGATCGATGAAGAATCTCAAAGGAAATCCAAGTCAGGTATCAGTCAATATATAATCTTAGCAGTCGAAATCGACAGTGTTGCTGAGGTATTTTTGTATACAGGGGCTACACCTGCGTGCAACAGAGCAAATATCTCCTGCAAGGATTTGACGTCAAGAAACATTATTCCTTCCGATAGATTTTGAAGATAAACGTTCAAATTGTAGAGTGTGGCTTAGTGGCAAGATTTTGACCCTTGACCATGAGCTTAAAATAAAGTCTGAGAAAATGTAATTATTTTGATGCGGAACGTGTTGTTTTTCACTTACTCTTTGCAATCAAACTCAGAATCAAACTTAAGCGAGATACAGTCTCTGACGTCAGACTATTTGTTGTTCGTCTATTCCATTGCAACTTTCTATTTACGAATGACAGGAATAGACAAACTCAAAATCATGCTCCCTCATGTATAATTGAAACATACAGCTACGGTTACTCTTACACACGCTGAGTCTTTATATGCACAAAAAGAGAGTGAGAGAGAGGGGATGAAGAACATTGAAAAAGAAACAAAGAGAAATGGGAGATATCGCCATCAACTACTATTAAGAACTTTTGTTCTTCTGGATTGTTCATTGAGTATTCAACTCATGTAACTTCTCTCTGCCAACCCTTGAAGTTCATGCTGTTTAACATTACGGACCCACCGATACATTGACCAGAACATTGCAGCAACACAATTTGGGCGCTAGATATCTGTGTAAATGCGCTCCTTTCAAAATGACGACCAAAGCCATACTACGTCTGCATCGTCTTATTATGTTTCACAAAATACATTGACCAATTTGTTTTATTATATATTACATATTCTCAGTGTTTGTGGTCACACTACTAGGATCATTCGTACTTCACACGCCGGTGCACCCCGGCCATCCAAAATTGCAGGCAAACCCGTTCTAACTATGTTTGTCACGTAGTTGGTAAAATGGACGAAGACCTTTTATGTTTTTTAAACTCATCACAATCCTTTGTTAGAAAATTATTACCCGAACTCGGACGTAATTATCGACCAACCGACCAGCGAACTATAGCAGAAGCATAACTGGACCTCTAGCCAAGGGTGGGCAAGGACTTGAAGATTTCTCCCTGGCCTGAAGATTGCCCCCTTTTTTCTCCTTGTCTTCAAAATTGCTCCCTGTCTCCCAAATTCTCAAGGTGGGCGAGTCGCCCACTTCGCACACCCCTAGTTATGCCACTGACTTTTAACATGCAATCTTAGGCCAGTAGTTGTGGGTGTGTGGAAGCCGGACTTGCAACGGACTAGTGACCTGACTAGCAAACTTTCAAGATCTGTTTGTTTCATTTTCCTTATTTATATGCATAAAATTATAAACTACCATGTAAAACATAGTCATCAACCAAAATATCAGAATATCATCATGACCTTTATATATGCATTATTTTTTGTTTGCATTTTAATTAAAAATATATTCAAAATGCATACATTTGCTTTTCATAATATAAAATTACATTCATTGATTATTCTGTACACTCTAATTGCATCTTTACTTATCTCACCTCACAGCAAGAGGGCCAAGACAGCAATTACGTCTATCCCGTTGTCATAAGAAACGTTTATAATTCAATAAATCAAACCGCAATTTAAATCCGACAGGGTGATTGATCAGCGACTTACAAACCTTTATATCATGAAGGTACAAAAAATGACGGGCTTTTAATTGAAAAACTCTTTGGTTGACGCTTTCCTTGTCCGTCGCATTTCCGTCTGACTCCCAAGGGTATTTCCGCTGACAATAATTTAGCATTCCCGAGTTACTTGCTTTAGTGATGCCAAATGTCATTTAAATTGACCGAAATTGATACAGTTAAAACCAAAATAGATTTTTATTTGATATTAACAAAGAAGGTTTTTTCATTTTTTTTATTTAATGCGTATACTTGAATTTATTAAATCCATTGTATTGGGACTGTTAGATGACATTTAGAGATTTTCACATATCTTTTGATAATAATGTTAAGGAAGTTCATAAGAACTGACGGTTCCTTTAGTAATATGTAAACATAAGTGTTTGTTGGTATAATTTGCAATAGTCCGTAAAATAAACCAAAGTTCGCTGGGGTCATAACACAGAATAAAGAATGTTTTATCGATATAAATTATTCGCAATATTTATTGACTCCTTTATTCGTAAACTTGCAATACCATTGGTTGTATTTCCTCACCAGCCGAGCACTTTTGGCCTCAAAAATATGATACCATATCACCTCTTCTTTATCTTCCGGACATGTTCATGTATGTACAAGAGAGCACATGTGGCGAACGGATAAACATAAAACATTTGGGTGATTGTCAATCCTAAGTTTTCAAAAATAATGTCAGGGGTGGGCTTCCTTCACGGGTGAATTTTGAATCCGCGGGAACTTACTATAACGCGTACCGATTTAAGCTACTGTTGTGCAAAACCATTACTATAAGCGCCTCGCACTTTTTCAGAAGCAAGGTATAATCAATATCTTCTATATCCTGACATATTACATATCAATATATATTCCGATACATACCATATCCAAGATGGATTTAATTTAATCAAGAATTGGTATAAATAAGCAATATTTGCTCACCGATAGGATCCCTTTCCTTGTGTAACTTTCTCAGTGTGCAATGTATACTCTATTGATTCATGCAGGAAATATCTGTAATTCTATAGCTTAGCGATTGCTCTCGTAGAGCGCTGCAGTAACAAACCCGACACCACTGCTCAATACACAACACGTGGATATGTCAAAATATGTCTGTGAAGCCCAATATAGTAACATTTTCTCCAAGGGTTTTTAAGAGCACGCGTCTTGAATATAGCTCGGAAGAACCTACGCTTCTTCCTGAAGGTCCCGGGGCTTCTAGTAACTATTTTGGATCACATATTAAACTTAAAGAGACACATGTGATTTTTGAGAACACAAACTTGTATTTATTTGATCTGTTGTAGAACACATACCGAGAACGTTTCAGAGCTTTTTGGACAAACAGAAAACAGTTTGGTCCTATAAAGAAGCATGCGGGATGCTGCAACATCAAGAGGTTAATTAGACAATGTTTCTACATCCTCAAGAGGTTAGATAGACAATGTTTCTGCAACATCAAGAGGTTAGATAGACAATGTTTTTTGCAACATCAAGAGGTTAGATAGACAATGTTTCTGCAACATCAACAGGTTAAATAGACAATGGTTCTGCAACATCAAGAGGTTAGATAGACAATGTTTCTGCAAAATCAAGAGGTTAGATAGACATAGACAATGTTTTTGCAATATCAAGAGGTAGATAGACAATGTTTTTTGCAACATCAACAGGTTAAATAGACAATGGTTTTGCAACATCAACAGGTTAAATAGACAATGGTTCTGCAAAATCAACAGGTTAAATTGACATTGGTTCTGCAACATCAACAGGTTAAATGGACAATGGTTCTGCAAAATCAACAGGTTAAATAGACAATGGTTTTGCAACATCAACATGTTAAATAGACAATGTTCTGCAACATCAAGAGGTTAGATAGACAATATTTCAGCAACATCAAGAGGTTAGATAGACAATGTTTCTGCAACATCAAGAAGTTAGACAACGTTTCTGCAACATCAAGAAGTTAGACAACGTTTCTGCAACATCAAAGGTTCGGTAACATGTTGTTTTCTGCAACATCAAGAGATTAGATAAACTTACATACCTGAAAATAGAATGAAATTCTATATCGGTTATTAGCAACTCAAATCCAGATGTTAACCCAAATAGAGATGTTTGTTGCTGTTTTTTGTTTTGTTTTTTTTTTTTTTTTGTTTTTGTTTTTTTTTTGTTTTGTTTTTTTTTTTTTGTTTTTTTTTTTCCTTTCTTGTTTGTTTATTTTCCTCCGGCGCTTGCTTTCAGCCGAACCGACAACATTAGTTTTAGAAAATGATAAATTTTGACTTCTTTAAAAGGGTACCAGTCCACGACAACTCCAATATCACACATATCACAAATGAATAAACAGTAGAATGGATGTGGTCAACAGGTGACACATAATCCACCGGCGAAACAGTATAAGTGGAATTTCAGGAAAGACACCGTAACACGTTATACTGGAAAGTTCAAGTTTGACCGACGTACTTAGACAACGATTCCTTAAAGGTCCATGGACATGCTTTAAACATACTTATATACCACCAAAAAATGGTTTCATTCATAGATGTATTGGTATCAATGTAAGATCTGCATGAAGCGTAATTGAGAAACCGTATATTTGATAAAAAGTGGGCTAATATTAGGTGTTTGGACAAGCTTTTCAAAGGGAAAGTCCAAACACGAAAGTGATTTTCGCGCTGGCAGCGGATGACCGGAAGTGACGCCGGTAACACCATGAGCGATACGCGTCATGATCGTCATCGTGGAAACGGACGTGCGCGTGGTCCCGTTTTCTTGCATACGTTACACAGTTGACAGTCGTATGGTTGTATCATATGGCATATTTTTCTTGATTTGGTGACTAAGCTTAAAATACGATAATAATGTGATGTATTGTCAGACGGCTGAACCAGCGGCGACCGTACCGACAAGAGAATCAGAACAGAATAGTTTATTCAAGTTCCCAGAAAGAAACAGACAAGGAGAGATATCTGGCGTGTGCGGTGCGGTTAGTACACGTGTGAGCTTTGTTTAGAACTTGTTACTCTGACGTAATTAACGGGGTCAAATCAAACTCCAGCATCTTGATTAAGCGTTCGCGGAAACAGAGAATGCACTGGTCAGTTGGGGTATATTTATCCTTGAAATTAACATTTCCCGATGGTCACTTTAAAAATCTTTTTAATAATATGTGTTACGATATGCTCAGGATAGTGAGGTACCGAAAAGTACGAATTAAAGAAATGTCTAATCGCGGTCATGGACTTTAAAAGAGTCCAGGCTGTCCGGATTGTAAAGAAAGATATTATAACTGACAGCAACACACGGTCGCGTTCCATTTTCTCAAGTCCCACTTTGATTGCCCGACACGAAGGTGAACTGTTTGCCAAACAGCAATCCTTTTTGCGAACAGCAAAAACACGGGTAATGTAAATTTCCTTTTAAGGGGCCAATACCAAATGTTGTAGTGAGCAATGGGTTGTTTAATATGAAGAAAAATAACCATGCGTTCAGACCAATGTGTTAGTCATAGATCTGCCCTTGAAATGTTTGTTCATCCCAGCGTATATTTATTTTTTTTAAACGTCCGTGGATCTGTTGGAAATCGACTACCATGCTAAAGAGTACAAATCATTCAAATACACAATTATTATAAGACAAGCCCGCCTCAAATAAGTTATATGCAAGTTATGAAATATACACCCTAAGGAATAGTTTTTTACCCCATTTAAAAGGAAACAGAACCCTTTCGATTTTGACTACAAATCTTACTAAAAGTTGAGTAACCTACGAAGATGGGCGAAAATGTACGCGCTTGGCATAGTTTACCACTTTGACTGATTCAATGCGTAAGACTCAAATAGACACAATGTGCGTCATCAAAGTACTCTCTGTGTTTCATGATGAGTAAACTCGTGATGAAGATGCAAAAAGTGAATACAGATCACTGACCTCTACAATGGATAGTGGACTGCGCACAGTTGATGGTCGCCGAGTGTCACAACAGGAAGTTGGCTTTTTTTTACCTTGGTAATATGGCGGAAACAATGCAACACCTGCGGTGCACAATATTCACACAGATGTTCTATGTTATACAAAATTCCTTTAACTCTTGACAAGGTGATGCATTGTTTCCTGCCATATTACTAAGGTAGAAAAGCAACTTCCTGTTGTAACACTCGCGCTCGACCCGCTATCCATGTGTATAGTCAGTGATGCAGATGCATATCATAAACACAAGATAGAGAACTAACTGCCCTTATATGTAGGCATGCAATGTGGATTTCCTGCTCCACGGCATGGCTATCCATTGCCTTGATTGTATAAGACCCTGGTCCTGTAGTAATATCCGTCATAGGCCAGTCAAATGGATACAGTGATGCCTTTACCCAAAAACTAATTGGGCAAAAGAACTTGTTTCAGAATTGTATGATGACTTTTAAGAACAACATAACAAAAATAAAAAAAATAAAAAAAATAAAAAAAATGTGTATTTTAAGGGGTAAGGTTTATACGGGGGTCAAAATTAAAAAGGTAATTGCCACGAAAGCTATACACAGCATGTTTCGTCAACTTTTAATGATTAAAGAAGGTATAGTTTGCCCCTACCTGCCCAAGTTGTAATTCAATAGTTATGAGTCAAAAACATGTTCAAGGTCACAGGGGGGGGGGGGGTTAAAACTTCAGATATAGCCGTTCCTTTTAAAAACGGTGTCAAATTGTTCCGTCTAATCTTACAGGAGCCGAAAATATAATGGTTGCTCCACCTATGATATTCGTTCTATAATGGAATGCAAAAAGTGACTGGGAGTGTCTATGGGGACGATCGCTAATCATAACATCCAACGGTCAAACAACATCTATATTACCATTCTGTAACTTGTAGCCACAGGAGACCTTGAACTGTTATGTGCCTATAACTATAACTCATAGATATGGCCAATTATTACATTTTTAAAGCTGTTTTAATAATTGGTACATAAATTTTTAAATCAATTCGAAACAATTCTAATTTTTTACCTGTACAAAGGTTTCCCCCTTACTTCTAAAATGTTCCAATAGGTTGATTTTGGTACACATTTTAATATATAATTGTGGGAAATTTCGAAAGATTATCACAAAAATTTGCAATTTGTTTTGGGTCAAATCATGCAAATTATTATACTATCACGCAATGGAGAAGTTCTTATCGTTCTTATGCAAATATACAAAAACCTAAAAGGGCTATCTGCGTTCATCCACATAGAATTTAGCAGGTGCTGTATTTTACTACTTGAATGTTAATATTTTTCCTACAACATGACCTTCTCGGCTTATTGCAAAGGCTCTGCAGTTCAGCACTTTGGTAAATGACTGCCACACGGGTCATTGAGATATATTAGTAAATGTATTTGGCTCAATTTCGTGTTTTATGGTTAACAAGTTTTGCTCCAATATTGGATATTCTTTTCGCGTATAACCATTCAATTTTAACTAATATAAGACTTTAGTTTGGTCGACAATTATATGTTATGTCTCATCAAAAATAAATCATGGACGGGTGAACCCGTATCAATTCCATTGGTATGTCTACACCTGTTGCATAACGTCAAACGTCGTTTGTGATAAGCACCAAAGGAGAGTACCCCCCCCCCCCCAAGGCTGAATAATCTACACATTGACAAATATTGCGCTAATTTCATGATTTTGCCCCATTTTTCGCACAGAAAAAAGTTCAGTGCCGCCACTGAATACCGGATGTATCATGTTACTGCAATGTCTGGTTTTCTTTCAGACCTTGCTTTTCAATCCAGAAGCTATAGCACTACTTTCTCAAGGTGCAATCGCCTGAAAAAAATATTTTGCAAGAGCCACAATCATGGTATCGGAGTCTCTTCGAATTTAATAAAATTCATTTACCTTTCATTTGTGTTCTTTTCATCTGTGAAAGATATTATCAAAAGTATATTAAGATGACCATAAAAGTGTAAAGGAGTCAATGTCCCACGAAAGGAAAGCCAAATTCAAGAAGATAAATGAATTATAAAAGTGGACCATTTGTTTTGTCAATACAAGTTAACATCAAGCAGTGACTGTGCTATTTTCTATATGGCACAAACATCACGTGATGTCTTGAAAAAAAGTCACTGGATTTGATTCAAAAAGGTAAATTTAGATATTTCTTCCAAACATGTGAATGTCACGTCAGTTGCAATTTTCTCTAGCAAAAATATTATGCATTTATATCTGTGTATAAATAAAACGATGTTTACAGGAAATGTGTAATTAGTGTCACACATTCATTGGCTACTTTGAGAGCCAAGAACTAACAAAATCATGCTAATAGTCCGTCATATTTTATCCCATACGTGAAGTTACTTGTGCTTTCCCGTGTCTCGGTATTTTCTATATAATGTACAAATGTTGGGCATTGAATACGGTACGTCCAAAAAACCCACAGCTTCATTTTGACGAAGCTCCGATTTCACTATGGATTTATCGCTACACCAGATCATTCGCCGTAAGTGTTTTACCTAGCTTCGACAAGGTCTCGCTAACATCATTGTGGGGACAAAGGTCTCCCGGATGTGGTGCTTGGAAACCAATGACAGCCGTAAAGGACAATGAACGTCGGTAAGTTTCATAATCACACTGTTAAGACCATAGGCTGAGATCAGCAGATTCTCGGTTCTTTGCACCCAATCCGTGATTAATATTCCCATATGTCATCTGGAAGTGGGTGTCTTCCTGACTAGGATTAGGTATGCTTCCGCCCCGAAAAGCTGCACGTTAGTGTGTACTGCATATTTCATGGCCTCCAATGTTATATGGAAAACTGTCATTATAATTGCAGTATAGATAGATTTAGAACTAGACGAAATCAATTTTACTTTCCTGAAATGCACTTAAACATCAAATCGTCCAAGATGGCCCGCCGCAAGGAGACATCATTTTCTTGAAGGTGGGTGCCCCGATCATGGTCCGGTTTTTCATATTATATTGTATACCTCACATGTATGCATATCACCAAAGCATATGATTGCAAATTTTGAGTCAAATCGGTCCAGTCGTTTGGATACTAGAAGCGCAAATGTGTGTGTTAACTTTCTTCCGATACGAAAATGTCAATTTTGATGGAGCAAAGTGGAGGTTGTCGATCGCGTCGGCCGCCTTTAAGTGAACTTAAATTGGCAAATGGTTCGGATAAGAATGATATTTTGGGAGTACCAAAAAAATAATTTATGCATGGCATTTATATTTTGCGTACATGCTCATTGTTTAAGAAGGCAAACATGTTTAAGGCCACTTCAGGAAGGTAAGCCTCATTTCCTTTAGTCCGGGATAAAGTTCCTCTCTATAATGAAATTATAATGGCTTTGTTTTATAAAACAATGGCGGCCATTTTGAAATGTGCAGTACGAGCTAATGCCGAACCGGGTAAACACCTTGTCATGTTAAGGTCATTTGAGTAATCCTGAAAGCTCAACCAACATTTACCGAATCATTAACGTTACATCAATATCGCAATATCTTTGGCCTGTGTGAGTGACATGTAACGGTTACATTAGCATTTTTCTGACATTAGCACTCTTTCTGACAAGTGCCCTGTGGGTCCACCCTAGCTGTTTACACTGTAAACTTGAGGCGACCGGGGCACGTGTTCCAAATTTCTTCTGGCGGTGTTCAAAGAACACTTGCAGAAATTGCAGAACGTGTTCGTTTTAACAAATTTTGAATACCTGCAGAATATGTTGGGCTCATTAATCTGGGTGTGTTCTGTAGATATTAAGGCTCCGCAGGTATTCAAAATCTGTTACAATTAAACACGTGCTACAACATTTACACTGTAAAAGTTAACGCGGGATAGCTCAAATGGTAGTCGCCAGTTCGAATATTTTGTTTTCTATCTCGTTCATGTTTCCTACTCAATGTTCCTATTATTATTATATTACAAGATTTTGTTACAAGGTGAAGACACCTGATGAACGGTCGCTGAACTTCGCCGCATCATCACATTGAAAGTCTTATCTAATTTTCGGCTCGTCACGATTTCAACATTTTACAATGGACTCATCTATCATGGTTAATTTAATCCGATCGAGGCAGAGTAAGCCTCATTTGGTACAGCAATTTTTGCCCCACTGGAAATCCTTGACCGACCACGTAATTTGACATCGGTAACGTAATTTGGTATTGATGGTCTTGAATTACATCTTCGTTCGTTGTAATACTACACATTAAAGTCGGTCCGGCAGAGCTATTTGTTGTTATAGGTTTAATGGCATGAAATTCTATGGAAATATGAATCTATTTGACTGATTTTGATGACTATCCATGGTCGAGTTGTTCTTTCAAAAAGATTAGAATTATTTGTAAGCGAGGTCTGATAAACAAAAAACGTATAATTTTGAAAATGAAAATTTTGTGAGTAAATGCTTTCGCCCCCCCCCCCCCATCATATTTTCTCTTTTTTTCTAATGGTATTGTTTTATTTTGTTTCTGGACCTTCCCTACCTAACTCAATGATTTCTCATAATATTAAATGATAAATTACATTACTTTGATTCAGCCCTTTGCAGCTAAACTCGCCGTACAACACGAAGCACTTTTTAATCATTTCGAACGAGTTGTGAATGATTATAAAACCTGAGGAAAACTCCGATGTGATGTTTAACCCAATTTTAGTTCGTAGAATAGCGTAAGGCTTCGTGGAATGTAAAATCGCTTGTCAGTTTCTTTTGTTCTGTGTTCTACAAAACTTCCACGAAACGAACATTGCGAAAATTAGTGGATGATAACTGTCTTTAGGAAAGTCTACAATAGAAAAAATTCTTTCAAAGTGAATATACCAAACAAATGGCAAAATTCAATTTATAAACTTCTTGAAGAATGTAATAATATTGTAACTATATATACTTGCTTCCGCAGTTTCAACTTCATTCTGGACAAAAAAAAATCGTAAGATGACAATTCGCCACTCCTAGCTTGAAATCTCTACACATATCGACATATCCTGTATTTCTAGTCCCGTAAAGAGTGATTCCAATAGCGAAAGTAGTGCAAAGGAATGGCGGTGAATCTTCAGCTCTGCACCTACACGATAATCTTTACCCGTATTGATTTTTGCCGCATGGAAACGCCTAAAGTTGAAAACCTGAATTATGAGGAATAGAAGCAAGAACATGTTGTAACTGTACGAGGAAGGTTTCGATGCCATACGCGAGACATGTGTTTGTACTTGTGGAATTCCTTTGTTCATGGATGGATCGAACAAAAGTACGCGATTCACGTACACGTACAGGCACCAGGTATAGCACTTAAACCTCACTATAAGGGAGGTTTAGATGTCATACGTATTACGTACCACATCTAAGGCTCATTGTCAATTCATGTTCAGGATGATCGATACTATCATTTTAGAACTAAATTTATAGTATAACTTTTTATGTCAAACGTTAACGTCCCCTGCACTCCGCGACAGATGACGCGGTGTTTAATATTTTCTTTTATTAAGAGATGGTTTTGTATGTTATATATTATTAATAAAAATCATATTTTTTTTCATAAAGTATTAGCATGCTTGAATGTCGAGGTATAGTATGAAAATCTATATCCAGACCAAAGTTCCTACAGCATGGTTGCAAGCATCAAAAGTGATAAACCTACGAATACGCCAGAAATTAAGTTACAAATATGGTAATTTACACTTTTACAGATAGCACCTATCTGTTGGGCATACTCATGGTGGAATCAAACATAACCCCAAGGTTCTTACACACAGAAATGAAGGAACAGAGATGTCACCCAGATATTACCGTATTGAAGACAGATTTTTCAAACACAGTGAGATAATAAGATCTCAACCAGGCAAGCGTAGTGTCTTTGATACTAAAACTGGTTTCAAGCCTTTTAATCAAAATAACATTTTAAAAAATAAAATTCTATTAGACACTCAATCTTGTTAAAGACTAATTAAAAAATAATGCACTGGTTTATGACAAATGACAAAATGGAACTTAATGAAGGATATGAATAATTTGGAATATAAGGTTTTGTTTTAATTAGTATTTATGCAGGAACCAGCATCTGTCGTTTTTTTTTTCTTTGGCCTATGATACAAAGAACAAATACATGATTTATAGGCTTGGAGTGTTTAATTGATATACTTCATAGCTATTTGGTTTTACTAGTGTTTAACTCTTTCACAAAAATAGATAGCCTGGACCAGATTTATTACTGAAAAAATTCAACAAGTTGCTCAAATTGGCTCTTTATTTCAAATATAAGATGATATCTTTGGTGTCCTTTATCGAATGACATATTTATTTAATTACGTATGTATCAAAAAAAGCCGAAACCGACCCTAACCATAGAGCATACTTAAAGTGTTGTGATATGACATAGCTTGCCACAACTTGAATTGTACGTGTCGCGTACGTAAATGGTTATAGCGTTTGAAGCGAGGGTAATATAACAGCGAAAGAGAACCGCTAACTGTACAAGGTTGTTCCGTATAATTGGATAACACTGCCTGCGAACTCTAATAAACGATGGCTCTGATAGATTCACCTGTGGGCCACTTCTACCGTAAAATTACCTAGTTAAACCCCTTAAACCAAACAACTGTTCAGCTCGCTTACGACGATAACATAGTGCGAGAAAAAAAATCCGCGATGTATAGCTTCTCGGGATCTTCTAGTCCTAGTCCTTATTTTATTTCGGGTTACATTATATTGGAAATTTAGTGGGCCCAAATCGGTTTATGCTATTTTTAATGTAAATAATATTTTACTACAATTTATTGGGAATGAACTGCGTCGTGTGACCATTCGACTGAGAATCACCCAGAGTCATAAAGGTGCTTCAGTGATTGTAAAGAAAATTTATTTCATCAAATGTATTTACTGGACAGATATTTCACAAAAAGGTATTAACAGTATTTATAGTTTTCCCCGTTAGTTTAAACAATTTCATTACATTATATCTCGTGAAGTAGTTGTTTTAGGCCCAAAACTGAATGAAAACATTGCCGTTGTGTATACATTTCTTCTTTAAATACATACAGCACACAATATACTGAGATAAAAGTGAAATTATATTACCAAAGACGAAATTGCTTTGTACATTCAAAATGTGGGCCATGGATACGACGAATTTAAATTGATGCTGATGAAAGTGTATCAAAATAAAGTGAATCTTATTAGCAAAATGTTAAAGGGACAGGAGAGATTTTTGAGTTACGTTTCTCTCAATTTGCACTTTGCATCGGCGGTAGAACACCTACCGAGAAACGTTTCGAAGGTTAATTAGTCGAAAGAACAAAAAGAAACCAAAACATATGCCTTGTACTTGCATGATATTTTAATCGTCCCCATTGAAAAGCATACTTTGATTTTTGTTGTGATGACGAAAATGCAAAATCGTCATCTTTACATTACATAAAGACAGCGTATTTAGCTGATTCGCTTCAGGTGTTGTTCTACTACATTAGTAGCATTCCACAAATGAAAAAACTCGGTTCGAAAAACGAATGAAGGGCGCTTCTTTTGAAAATGTACTAGTGGCTCTTTAGTATAATTGACCAAAGACGAAATTGTCCTTTGGATCTATTTTAAATCCCCGGAAATAAGTCTTGGGAAGCAATCTCAATAGCTACTGACGTTAATGTGTTATGGCATGCAAAAAAAATGGTGCGCCCGCAGGCGGAGTGCCCATCTCTCTGTCATTGGCGTTTGGGCCAGACTCCCTCATATAATGTTGCTGTGTGGGGTTCGCCACTCCTCCCGCACAGCGAGTCTGTTTTGCATTCCCAGCATATGCCGGTACCCATTTATACTCCTGGGTGGAGAGAGGCAAGCGAGGTAAAGTGCCTTGCCCAAGTGCACAACACATTGGCGACAGCGGGCTCGAACCCTTATGCTTATGAGGCGAGCGCTGATCCACTGCACCACATGAACCCATTGTTTTCTTTAGAATTCGATTAATGATTATGTAAAGGATAATGCACGAGTTACTCTCCGTTCGTGGCTTAGAATGGCTGAGGGGCGTAGCCCCGAAGCCATTCTCAGCCACGAATGGAGAGTTACGAGTGTATTATCCGACTTAACACACATCTGGGACGTCACCCTATAGACCAGTTAACAGCAATGTTTGTAAACATGTTAGGGCCTGGTATCTTGAAATAGGTCGGCCTGACTGTTACACACTGGGCAATTGTATCTGTTAGAGTTTTAATACTATGGGCCATAACGATTCGCAGGAATGGATTCGCAGGCAACAAAAGAAGTGACGTAGGATGTTAACTGATCTATTGCTTTTTCGCTACATTATTTTGCACGAATGGAGTGTTTTTGAAGTTAGTTGCTCATTCACAAGATAATCAATTACAGATTGAAGCCGGATAATGTATTCAAAGGTTAATGGTGTGAATTAAGGATCCTTAAAACGCAATGCTGGACAAAACTTCTGTGATATAATGATAAAGATTAGGTTCAATATTGATCGCCTGTTGAAGTCCCCGCATTGGCCCGCATCAGATAGTACTGCAGATTTCATTGGTATATATAGGTGCGTGGTTGATGTAGTCACAGTTTGCTATCAGAGTGGATATATATATGTACATTTAAATTGGATTACTCATCATTAACTTCATTACCCTCTTGACAATATAGAGTAGATACTGCTATGATGCAAATTATCGGCTGAATGATGTAAACGGGAGCAAGATGTGTCATTAAAACGAATGTACTCAACTATTTAGGGTCAACCATAGGTCCTGTGTGTGTAGTGAATTGCTATATACAAAGTGGATATGAACCCGTATTATGGAATTACAAGCTAAATGCACTTGCAACTTGAGGATGCCCTTGTAATATATCATATTGATTATATTTGTATCATGATCATGATTTCGTTGTTGTAAATGAAATAAACCTGAATGTGGATCTGAATCCAAATCCGAATCTGAGGGAGTTACGGATTTCAAAGTTACCGAACGAAGCGAAGGATGATATCCAGTAAATGCCCACGGCAGAATTCGGGAATATACTGATCGACTAATGGCTCTATATGGGAACAAGATTCATCGGTATTTGTGTATTTTCCCCTGGAAATGGCAAGGATTAATATAGGACCTGGTATAGTGTGAAGGTGCGTGGTCTCATTTTTTTCCTATTAGGCCAAAAATATCTCGGCTCTACGCTCGTATATAGGTTTTCAAATCGCATTTTACCGCATTCTTTTTTAATTAAAGTGTTTTCAATTTATTTTTAATCGTGGACAACTAAAAATGTCGAGAGAAAGAGTTCCATACACACCCCCTTTAAAATGTTACAGGAAACAAATTATTTTTTTATTTATGCCATACACTCAATAAAACTAACCCTAAAGCCAAAATTAAAAAAGTCATTTGTTACATGTACAACATGAAAAACCTGGGTAGCGCAATTTTTGACTTGACTCTATAGAAAAGCATGCATTTATTTTTCTGTCGTGCACGACACAAAAATCAAAGCATACTAAAATTATCATCTTATTACATAAAGACGGTGTACTCAACTAATTATTCACTTCAGATGTGATCTAATATATTGATAAGCCAAAACAATGCAAAAGCCAAATAATGCAAAACTCGGGTTCGAAAAACATGGGCGCTGCTTTCTAGAAATGTCCTCTTGTCTTTTTAAAATAAAAAAAATATACTGAAATTCATGCTATACTTTACACAAATGTTACAGTAGAAAAATACTATGATTATGATGAAGGCTTAGAGGCACATAAAACAGAAAAACCCAAATAATTACAATAAAGAAAACGCACAAAAGATACAAAGAACCAGCAAGTTTCGGTTAGATTTGACAAATTAAAAAAACAATACTGAACCAAAAATTCTAATTTGCCTAAGTCTTAAGTACACGATAAACAAAAGTGAAAGGAATAAATTAAATAAAAGTAGATTAACCATGCATAAAAATATAAGACCAAATAAGTCAAATTTCAAAAATACTCTCAAACACAAAGAATTGATATCAACACACACACAAAAAAAACGAACAAATATACAAAAATAATAAAAAGTTATTTTAAATTTGTTCACATGCATGATAATTTACACTAGAAAAAAATAAAACGCAAACGCAGAAATAAAAAGGAAACGAACCACCAATTTACTCGTTGTATGGGTATGATATTGTTAATATTTCACTTGATTTCTATTCATTTTGTAGACTTACTTTAAATTTGTGCGGCCGTAAATTACTAACGCAAATCTATTTCTAAATCGTGCCCATATTGTAATACCTGCTTTGTGTATGTTTTTCCCTGCATTGTTTTGCGCAAATGTATCCAATAACACGCAATCGTACAACTCGGCGAAAGCACGAAAGAAGTCGCTTTCAGAGTTAAGAATGTGCGTATTATTGTTACTTTCGCTCGATTCGTGCAAAATTAATGGAGTGAAAAAAACAATAGGGTGACGGCACAGATTGTGTGTAATGGTGATGTAAAAGCGGGTGAGATTTTTGCAGGTCACGTACACGTCCACACAATACAAGAGCAAATTCGGAATATAGGTTATGCTAGTTTTTATGATTGCGACTACAAATTTTAACTTTCCAGTAATTCGCTTTCATTATCATCTTATCACGGATGTAGTAAGGAGCTCTGTTTAAAGATACTTGTTTTTTAAATATATTAGAAACCAAAACCAACGAGTTTTATTCCATAAAGGCAGTGTTTCTAGAATATGTATAACTATTACCCACTGACCTCTACACATGGCTAGAGGTTGAGTCGCCGATTGATATAGCGATATGGCGGGAAACAATGCATACGCCTGCTGGTGCACATAATCCACACAGATGTTCTATTGTTATACAAAATTCCGTTAACTTTGACAATAAAGCGAAGCCATATTGCGCAGGCAAATGCAACTTCCGGTGGTTTCAATCGGTGACTATTCAACGGTGCACCAGCCCGCTATCCATATGCAGAAGATATTAAGTATTCAGAAATGCTCAAATTTGGTTTTGATATAACAGCAACCAAGGTGTAATCAATGACATTCAAATTCATTAGTATCATCGCTGGGCTGGAAATCATCCTATGTGCATCAAAAGCTCCTATGTGAAAATGGGAACCACTTTCAAAACTTCTTTGCAAATTCACTGGCAACATAAAAATGCCCTATATGTTCACTCGGAATTTAAATTTATTAGGCAATTATTTTAGAATAGATTTTGCTGTAGCCAATATCATATTTTGAGAAATTAATTTTTGCACATAAAAGGTTTTGTAAATGGGCCCATTTTCACATAGGAGCTTTTGATCAAATGCACATAGGATTTTTTTCTGCCCAGTGACGATATATGTAGCACGACTTCATACATCTATCAAATGCAAGACAAGACAATGAAGTCACTAATCTTAGAGCAATAATGGCACATTTTTGGAGAGACCCCCCCCCCCCAATTTTCAAATGTTTGAGATTATTGCACAGTTGTGTTGGTAAATATCTAATGAACTATACCGGTGAACGGCAATGCTCAATATTGTGTATTTGTCATAAAAGAAGGGATTTTATTACAGCCGGGGATCCCTGATTCTAATTCAACGGTAGTGCTGGAAACGCCAAATTTCTGGCCCTGTTCTGTCCCTTTATTATGAAATCTTTCCATCTCACAAATATGACCCTACAACTTCACTTGAATCAACCGACGGAACAGCTGATTGATGGGTGAAGACATGTATATTGTGCTATTCCCAGTGGCCGTTGAATACCGGTGTGAAAGCAACTATAGTCCGGTGGGAGCCTACGGCGGTCCGGTAAGTATTTCCCACGGTGTAGTCTGTGTCACAGACTGCGAAAGATATTATCTAAATTGGTATTGCGCGAGAGAAAAACGTTATCAGTCCGTTATAGAGAATGTGTGTAAATGAAACTAAATCTCAAATATCTCCGGAAAACGAAGGGGTTCTATGGATGTTTTTACATCAGAGGGTCCGTTACTATGTTCTGTTTTGAATATGTATCGTAATTGGGTTTGAACCTATACAACCTAGCGAGAAAATGGAACGTTTTGTCGGGTACTTCGGTGCTCGCAGACACGGAAAAGTTAATACGCAATTTCTACGGCGCATCCATTTTCCCACAATGCCTTTCGATATTATTCCAGCCTTGAGAATTTTCAAACACTGGTTTCAATTTACGCCAATTTTTTTCCCGTAGCGAAAGCCATAGTCCGGACTCCATAGACGATAACGGATAAAGCGTGAAACTAATGTTGCGTGAAGAGTCAACTGAATTGATTGCCCTATTCCTTACCGTTGTAGCCGGACTGTGAGTACGCCGGACTATAATTACTTCTACACCGGTACTAATTATTCTAATTACAAAGCAAAATTCCTTCGTTTGTGACAATAGAGAAGTTTGAACTTTACTATTCACAGACACATTTTCCTGGCCAATTGCCTACGTAACTATGCCAAACCCTCAATTTTTTTCGAATTTGGGGGCTTCAAAAAGATATACTATTATTGCTTTTTAGTCATGCGCAGACTGACGTGTTTGAACTTAACAAAAGTACTAATTTAATATGTTAACAACACCTAAGATTATGAAAGTATTCGAGTCTCACCCTTAACGGTTTGGTACGTAATATATTTCCCCTTTCCTCGTCACAGGGTTTACCAAAACGTGAACATCTTCGGAAGCTTTTGTGAGCCACACTGTTGAATATCTGGCAAATTCCAATGGGAGATATAGATAAAGTGGTTTTTCACAATTCACCGACACATTTCGTTGATAGCTTTCTCGGTTACATACCTTTCAGAAAATCTTACCTGATATTATAATTCTTGTAAATTTGACATAATGCGTTTAGCCATGTTACGAAATATCTATCCGAAAATTATTTTTTCTAATCAACAGCGATTGAATGCGATGTCACTCCTTTTTCAATAGGAGGAAAAGTTTTCAAGTTTTCCGACACATTTCGCTAATGCTTGTTTTTGCTACAGTTCTCAATTACATTTTACTGTTTACTTGTAACAAAATTGCGCGTTACCGTATACGTTTTTTTTTTCATTATCCTAACGAAGTACAAATCCTAAGAATAGAACTAGCTTTCCTGATTAATTTCCCTATCTTTGCTCAATAATTGACATTTCCACTGGGAGATATAAGCAAGGTTTCCAGTTCACCGGTTGGAAAGCCAATGTATGACGCAAAAAAGTGATTAGCCTATAGGGCACGTGGGACAGACCGAAAGACAGCGCTTGACCATGCGTACAATGATGTGCAAAACATGCTCAAGGGCGTGACGCGTCATGCTATTCATTAAAGTATGTCGTATCAATCACGAGCAATTAAACCTCGCTTGAATGAATAGTTACGAGGTTTAGACAACCGGGTGCATGCACATGCAGATGCGGTAATGCAGTGAAAGCGTCCTTGCCCAGTTGTGCAGTTGTGTTAAGGAATGTGACTGCGTAAGTTCAAAGTCCACTCGATCGATGTCGGTCACATTCCTAAACACAGCTGGGCATAGCCTCTCTCACTGCATTACCGCATCTGCATGTACATGCACCCGGTTTTCTAAACCCAGGAGTGCAATGGTTTTGGGGTGTATAATAATTATAATAGGGCTGTTTTGATATTAGAGTGTATCGGTGCGCATGGCTACAGAGCGCATAGCTCTGTAGCCATGGCGCGTATGTAAAAAAAAAAAAAAAAAAAAATAGGGCACGTGGGACAGACCGAAAGACAGCGCTTGACCATGCGTACAATGATGTGCAAAACATGCTCAAGGGCGTGACGCGTCATGCTATTCATTAAAGTATGTCGTATCAATCACGAGCAATTATACCTCGCTTGAATGAATAGTTACGAGGTTTAGACAACCGGGTGCATGCACATGCAGATGCGGTAATGCAGTGCAAAGCGTCCTTGCCAAGTTGTGTTAAGGAATTGACTGCTGTAATGTTCAAAGTCCACTCGATTGATGTCGGTCACATTCCCTAATAACACAGCTGGCATAGCCTCTCTCACTGAATTACCGCATCTGCATGACATGCACCCGGTTTTAAACCCAGTACGTATAGAGACGATGCGGCAGAAAAGCACGATATCAAATAAAAGTGATAACCGGGGGGTAATCGACCCAAAATTTGGTACGGGTGTGCGTCCGCCAGGTAAAAAATAGACCCATGTTTATAGTGACAAATTGTTCAAAAATATGAAAAACCCATTTATATAGTTGGTTCGAAAATTTCGAGCCCATTTATATAGTTGGCCTGGAAAATTTCGCACCATTTTCATAGTAATCTTGGCAAAATCGGGCCTTTATAGTAACTTTTTCCAAAAAGTCAGAAAATCAACCATTTTCATTGTGATTTAGCGAAAATCGGAAAACTCGCCCATTTAACAGAAAATGAGACAAAAATGAAAAAGAAATGGACCCATTCTATAGTAGCAATGACCTAAAAAAGTGACCCATTCTTGGATAGTAGCATGTGGGAAAAATGACCCACTGGTTATACTAAGGCGTGAAAATGCGACCCATCTCGGCGGCACATAAGTAACTACCCTTTTCCACTGATACACACCCCCCACGAGTGATAAAATCTGGATAAAGATTGTTAACATTGCCCACTACGTCCAGAATATAAGCTATGACAGCAATAGCGCATCCTTAACTGATTTATATTCATAAATATTCTCCATTACACTATTCTACACAATAAACAGATAAGAATGATGTCACTTTTTAACGCCATGGCGTCACCGCTTCCGACTAGTCGAACTGTTCTTAACTCGTCCGAATTTGATCCATAACTTCTGCAGCTCCATCCAACAGTAAAAGCAAATTTACTGTCATCGGTGCCTTCTTTGCAATCCAGGTATGCAACGAATACAATAGATGGTTAACAGTTATATTTTCATGCTCTGTTTCCATAGACGAATAAAGTGACATCATTTTTATAACGAACAGAGATAGCTAAATTTCCTCATTGTGACCATGACTATTTAACTACATCCTGCAGATCGGTCAACAGAAACAACGAACAGTTGGGCAACAAAACGCATTGAAACGCATACAACCCCTTCGATTATTTTTGAGTTAACCTGACCCATTTCAGGGGTTGTAAAATAAATCGGGTTCGTATGTGCCGTAGCCAGGCCCTGTCCGGACAATGTCGTAAAATTAGGACGTATTTTTTCCATCGAAATGAATTGTCTTTTCAATCAAGACACGGGCTCAATAATGAGACTTTTACGTGACTATATTTTACGTTAAGAAAATCAATTTGGACAGTTCAGGATCGGATATCTTCATTCAAAACATTTGTGAGTTCTCTAAATGTCAGGCGTATATTATAGCGTGTATCGCGGCTGGAGTTGTTAAAGGGGGTGTCCGGCAAAGGGAAGTATATGTGATGTGACCAAGTTAAATGATTCATTTCGTCGAGCAAAATTAAAATGCAGTTTTCAATTTCAATTTATGTTCCATATTCTGGACATCATTTTGCCGAAATCCCCATTTCAATTGCTCTTATGGTTCTATAGAGATATGGTATTTCACGTGTCTCTCAGTACAATGAAATACGAAGGAAATGTAACCAATACAATTATCTGTATCTCGAAATCAATATTAGCTACAAACGACTCATTTAGCTTCATCGATCATATCTCATTTATATTGAAGTGAACCTATATACATACAATTACTTCTATGAAAACTGCAGGAGACATTGATATACTCTATTTCTATTGACTCATCGACTTTCTGTTTACTTCTTATTGTGTCCAAACACAGTAGGTCTCAACTATGATCTAGCCAGAGGTGAGTACAATATCTGGCTGCTTCAATGAATTCCGCAAGTTCCTTGTCTGCGCATTGTTGCTCCAACAGTGGTCATATCAAGAGATGTTCCATTGTCTGTGGTGCTGTTCCACAACCACAGGTAGTGTCTTGATCTGCTTCCAGGTAGCCCCATTTCTGCAAGGAAACCTTACATTGACCGATTCAGGATCTCAATCTGTTGAGACATCGCCATTCAGCTCATGTGGAGTCAGCTTTAGGTGGAAGATGCTCACCAGGCTCAATACCAATAAATGGTATTTGGTTAATAGCAAGTCTTTCTTTCCTGCTTACTAATGGCAATGAAATCACTGCCCCATTGATTGTACAATCGGCGTGTTTTTGGCAGATTTTGAAAAGCATCTTACGTACATCCCTAATGTCCCTTAACTGCATTTTTTCCACAAAAATCTAACAGGAAAAAAAACGCTACCTCCCTTTTTTGCGGTGATCGTCACGTTAGGGATATAAGAAGAATAGTGGCCCACAATTTGTATCAATTTTTAAATGCAAAAAAAAACCTCTTAGAGCTGCTTTAAAAGAATATAAGAATAACATAATAATAAACAATACATCGTAGTTTCCTCGAGTTAAGCGACATATCATTAAGCATTTGTTTCAGGTGGAAATATCTAGTAGTTTTCGCAACATTTTAATTTCTCACGCTAGAGTGCAACAGCACATAAAACCCCCAAAAGTGCATTTGTAATCAATTTGATTGTAATTTCATATTTTAGTGAGATTAACGTTTAAAATTCACAACAATTACTTTCAGTTTGATCTTCATCACTGTTCATGAGATAATCATCAGGCTTCCATGAAAGGTACCTTTGTCATACTGCATAATTCTGTCAGAAGAATTGTTATTGCATTTTGAATTCGCGCACAAAAATTAATGAATTAACGGGCCACACTTAAGAATTTTTCCAACCATTTTCACATTTTCAAATAAGTTCTGTAAGGTTTTGAATTAAGATGAAATCAAGCTTGATAAAATAGTCAAGGCCATTTTTTGAATTTACATTTTTGTTATATGAGCTCATTTTTCTTGTAAAATCACGTCTTGTTAACGCTGTGTATGCCGTAGCGAAGGAAGCATAAATTACCAAAATATTTACATTAATTTCACTTTATTTCGAGAATACAGTGTAGATGGTGGCAATCCAGTGGTATCAGTAAAATCGGTAAATGGAAATAGTTGCCAAGTTTATTGGTACAGCTCATCACAAGCTGCGACATAAAGCCTGGAAACGATTTCCACTAATCGATTCTATTGATACAAAATATTGATCCGTTTGTCATCTGGTACTGACTGCAACATTATTCGAAATCGTCCTCTATTGTGTACCCATTCATGTAATGCCAATATGTTTATTTATGAAAGAATAGAGTAGAGTAGAGAGTAGAGTACAGTACAGTACAGTACGGTGGAGTGGAGTGGAGACGAGTAGAGTAGAGTAGGGTTGAGTAGAGTAGAGTAGAGTACAGTACAGTACAGTACAGTAGAGTACAGTAGAGTACAGTAGAGTATTACTCCACCAGTGCAGTAACTTTACGGGTACCAGAGAGAAGACAAAAGAGGACACTGTTCGACTGTTACTGCCCAGAACCGCCCATTCATATAAATCGGTTCAAGTCTGATTCATCGGCAAATACTAACGCGAGCATGCCGTTCATGGTGCAAGAGACCGACATTGTTGGACTACAATACAATCAACTTGGCGTTAAATCCTAGAACTGTTCCAATAATTACATAGGTAGCCTATTATGCTGTTGGTATTTCCACTATAGTCCAAACAGGTATGAACCCAGATCTACACGTTTTTAACCCTTGATTACTTTCGGACGCATTGGGACACAAAAAAACAAATGATGAAACGCGTTCAAAATATTTTTAACCATTCATTTATTTCATATATATTTCGCAGCAACTAACTGCATCTTTAGATATTCTACATATAACATTTGACCTCAAATTACTAGACTCTTGACTGGTCGCAAGTGCTGTCGATTACTTCCTGTGGTGAAACCAGAGGGGGAAAAGAACAGATCTCCTCGATGGGTAAAAGCAAGTGGTACCAGAAGAAGCCTAAAGAATGGGCTCCTAAATTTAAGTGGTATTACTTTTATTTCCGTGACTGGATACATTAACAGGGAGCTCCTATACGGCAACGTTAGGGCAGATTTTTGTTTCAACAACAATGGATGATGCTCAATATATAACCCCAGAAGAAGATTTTAAATGTTACCCCAATGGCGTTGCCTTTTAACCCACAACTGATTTTAATTGTGATATGTCGTTATAGTTAGTATGATGATAACACATATGAAAAAAATAAACAATTCAGTGTTAATTTAAGTATAAAAGAGAGCTATTTGATGTAAACAAATACAATTCTAAAGCTTGTTGGTGTTATAATTAGTTCCAATACTTTAGTTTCCACTGTTACTTGAATCCAGCTATCCACTCCATTGATAAATTTGTAAAGCAAATACCATTGATGAAACATCAATCAGGAAATACAAAGTGAATAATCGACGTATTTATCCGTATCATTGTAATGAATGTTTGCAATAAAATATATTTTCGTTGATTGGCTAAATCATACAAGACTACTAAATCATCCAAATCATATTTTGAAGTTTGTCTAACAAGTAAGTTGATGTTGTGGGTGTCTTCTTGTCCGTACAGACACGTACTGCACTACGCAATTGAATATAGATTCCAATATATTTTTGCTACAGCTGTTTTCTTCCTTTTATACCAAAACCTATATTATGATAATTCTAAAAACTTATCCTTCACATTTAAGCTACTTCTGCAAATTTCAAACATGTGTATGCTTTCGCGTGGATTACTGACGATGGTTTTTACCCTTAATAGTCTCGAAAATCATAATGATGATGATTTCTTTAGAAGCAACTGCGATAAAATGTGAATACAGAATTTATCAATTGTATTGATTGTAATTAACAATAGTGCGGACTGGTCTATTGTGCAACATGTATTAGCTGAATAAGGTCTTACATCCGGTACAATTCTGCACACACCAAGTCCATTTTAATACATTTGATGGCAACGGTTTTATCCTTTTAAAAATAACAACCTACCGCTTCTTTTAAACAAATAACCTTTTTGTCCAAAACTGTTTCTTGTTTAAGCGATTGCCAAATTGTATGAAATAATATTTTTATTTATTTCTCAATCTATTTAAAAACTCTTTTTTTAGCATTTTGGCATCATATTCTATTTTGGTTAAAAATGTTGGTAACAAAGCCTGACAATTACGTAAGAATGACGTCAAACGATTATTTATAGTTTATTTATACCAGAGCCAGGCTAGAAGTATTTCGTTACACCAGCTACCACACAAGGGCCTACGGGATTATAAAATGAAATAAATAATCAAATAAAATACCCGCATTTTGCATTACATTACAATATTTGCAGCTGTATGATCCGTGATCCATTATTATGCAGATCCGTGTTAGAATATAGTGTTTCACTGCCTATTAATCTTTTATTATTGTTATTATTATTTTAACGTGAAATAATCTTGTTTCACAGAGTCTTAAGGGTAAGTAGTATATCCCTAACATCCCTTAACTGCTCTAAAAAAATCACTAAGCGGACCCCTGACTTGGGTTAGGGGTAAATTGCTCCTTGATCTAATAAGAAAAATACCGTTACCTCACTTTTTGCGGTGATCCTTAGATTTTCTTCTAGGGACGTTAGGGATATTTTAGTAAATTGAAATGTTTCTTGTAATATGTGTGTTACTACTGGTTTTGGACATTTTGGAAATGAAATTAATTGAACAATCTAAAAACAATGCGAGATCATGATGGATTTCAAAGTTTTAAAGAAAATTACCAAAATCCGTGACTTTCCATCATATAACTTTTTTATCTGATCTGAATAAACCCATAAGTTCCTTGACGCGTCAATATTTGCAGATATCTTCGTATATGAATAAAGGTGATTTATCCAAAAACAGATTGTGTTTTTTACAAAGAGGTCGGTTGGAACAGTGTACAATGCACCGGAAATGGTCAGACAGCTGTTAGCCGTACGCAATTCATGATATTCCGTTTGATTGTCAATGAATTTTAAAGCCTGAACCATTATTGGAAATTAGAGAGCCTCTAGGTATTACAGAACACAGAGTTGCAGTTGTGTCCTTCGCACGTTTTGAACTTATTTGTTTCCGAATGTCTCAACAGTAAATGGTTGGTGATCTTAAAATAAGTTTAGTACAATGTGTATCCTCAGAAAATCTCCTGTTTCTATAATCGCTTTCTACATGTACTGCTTAATCTTTGCTGACTTTTTTTTATTTTTGTTACTTTCCTTCGTTTCTCCTTCCCTCTGTATCTTCAGGATCCCTTCTTCCTGAAATCAATCAAGTTTACCTCCCCTTCTACTTCAACACTTCTGTAGTTGTTAAATCAACCTTTACCTTCTTGTCTTTTCTTCTCAGGTCAGGGTAATAACATCTAATAGCATTATCGGTAACATTGAAATAATAAGGTAGAATTGACTGTCACGCTTGTCAGACACAACCTCAGACACGCCAAGGTCTTGACATGGCCATTGCCAAACAGTTTATCGTGTTCGTTCAACTGGAAATAAAATTGATAAACAAGGGTGACCTTTTCAAAAGAAATTGATCATGATGATTCTCCAGATGACCAGATGTTTAAATGATCATAGCATTGCGTCAAATTAAAGATCGTAAGACTCTCTTTCTAGTAAATTGGCATTTGAAGTGATGCAACAATGTTATAATGATAAACAAATAAAACAAGCAATAAAGATATTGTTTATACCACGATCCAATTCGTCATTTCAATTAAAACGTAAAACGACAACTTTCTTACTGGTTCGCCTTTATCATAACTTTGGTAATTAAGAATTCTGCATCTTAACATTCTTTGGAAACATGGTTATATTTTGAAGCCCAACGTCAACATATTACGGAGTAACATTTGAATCAAAATTGGTGCGCCTGTAATTTTCCTCTTTCCGCTTTCGCCTGATATATTCCAGGGGTATATGAGGGATCAGTACTCTGACCTCTGTTAGATATCTTTGAACTGATTAACATAAAGTAAATGTATATTTCCTGTCGTAACTTTCCTATACGAACAATTTCAAACCAATCGGATCAATATAAGTATTTTCCCCTATGATGACCTTGAACAGTTTTTAGCCTGTCGTGCAAACAAAAGATGGTAGATATAGAAAACTATACAATTTTTAATCCTTAGAACCAGATGAATAGGTCTATACACTTTTAACCCCGTGTGGAGATTTTTTTTTTAAATCCCTGTTAACTTACCCCCTTCCCTATCTCAAAATGCTCAAGGATGCAAAAGTTGCATCATCAAGATTTTGGATCAGCAGGTAATGTTGCCTGGAAACCATCAAAACATCTTGTGCAGACTTTTTTTTCAAGGTCATATGGGCCTACTGCGGGGCTAGCACTAGTATCTACGATTGAGGGATAAATGCGCTCAACGGTACCGAAGAAGCGTCAATTTCAAATTGAGTTTTACAAGCATAAGCCGTCACAATATTAAAATATCAATACTTGTAACAGTGTCTTTATCCTAGAGCTTTGGATATGGATAAATATAAAATTCAAACTCCATGTAATTAGAAGACCTTCTACCTCCTTCTCCTGAATTATAATCCATCGAATTGGTCACATGCATTCTTAAAAATATATTTTCTTGCCTATAATAAGCTCATAAGATTTTAACAAGGTAGAACTTAATGAATGACGCCACCAGAAAACGAAATGAGAACTGACAGAACACACGGTCCTGTCACTAAGAATTAAATTCCGATACCTGCATTTATCTAGCCCACAGCTGATTAAATGCTTAATAAATTTTGCGCGATCAATCTACATATTATGTGAACACTTCATATACTTGCAATTGCCGACACGCAGTAAATGGGTAAGATTGGCCGTGAGCACACATACTCCGATGACATGTAATTCGCAAACTATAGTTCAGGAAAGTCGGATGGACGAGGTTATGGATAACAAGCTGCCTCTTTACGATTTTGCTCACACCTCTAAACACTATTAGTTGTTGTGAACGAAGCAGTCTTGAGAATTTTCAAACGCTGGTTTCAATTTACGCCAACCTTTTTTATTTCAATTTTAGAAACAAGATATACGTACTTACCAGACCGCCGTAAATAACCGGTGAAGACCTCTAGATATATACTTGCTAAGCTTATGGAGTGTGGGCAAAGGCATGTCATTACCCCGTGGTGTTTGTGAAAGCATTTCTTGGACAAACCATATTGGACCAATTGTGACCAATACGATACATGAACTCTGACCTCCAAAATTCTCTATGGGTAATGAGTTTGGGGGTCGCCAATTGCTTTGATCAACTTTGGTCAAGTGGCATGTGAACAAACAACACGCTTCACACAATCTCAGCTGATAATTTTCCACGAAAGCTCTTCGTTTATAATTATGTAGAAATACTACCAAGCGCATGAGTACTACAGTGCTTTGATATTGGATGTAGATCTAGAAGTAACTGTAAGAAAAGTTAATTCATAGCAGAATATATACATAAACAAATGTATTTATTTAATTTATTTATTTTTTATTTATTTATTTATTTATTTATTTATTTATTTATTTATTTGCGTGTGTGCATGTGCGATCGGAAACTATATGCCTTTTGGAGACATTTTCAAACATTGTGAGGATTTTTTTCCTTTATGCGGACCTACGGGCCGTGACCAGATGAGCCAAAAATATTTTTAAAAATAAATTGGAGTTCAATGACTGAGAACTACGTAATAATCACCACGTTAAATGATCTGGCCACGTGGCACAGGAAACAAGTACTGACAAGGCGTGAAATATGCCTTCATGGCACATGGCTCTGAAGCGTTCACTGATGGAAACACGTGTTACTCTATCGCGCCTTCAAATCATACACGTGGAAGTGTAGCTAAGTTGAATGACACTCATGACGTCATTAGAATATGATTATCTTTTCGATTCCACATAGAGTTTTGTACTTTATTTTCATTTGTAGATCGTCGGTTTCCTATGCAAATGGCTTCAACACATGGATTCATTTTGAACGTAAAAGTCAGTGTCTGCACACACAGTGGTGTAACAAACTGTCGCAAATTTTGAAAGTAGGCCTTACTGCTACAATTAGAATTATTACAATACCTTTAAAGCAGTCATGCCAAAAATATTTAAATATACGAAAAAGTAGGTCATTACGAAAAATAATTTAATATACATTGCAAGTAACAGTCTCGATTTATTGCAGATTTATTAGACTAACTAAGCTTATTAAGGTGTAAATACGACTTTGTTGCACTCAGAATTGAATTTCTGTTGAGTGCAACAAAGTCGTGAATGGTTGATACGACTTTGTTACACTCAACGGGAAAACTATCATATAGATACGCCGTTTTATTTTTGTAAAGCGATGTTTTGTGTAAATAAAACTCCCAAATTTTCTTTGTCAAAAGTACATTTTTAGTTTTTACCAAATTTTAAGTTAATTTTCGCACCAAAAAATAATAACATATCAAAAAATGTAGTTACGACCTTCTTCCACTCATACTCATAATTTAAGGCTCCATATAAGGCTCCATTTATTACAGATTTATTAGGCTAATTAGGCCAAATTAGGTATAGTTACGACTTTGTTGCACTCAAATTTGAATTTCTGTTGAATGTATCAACGTCGTAACTGGTAGATACGGCTTTGTTGAACTACAAGGGGAAATCGTGTGTAGTTACGCCACTAGTAGCTAATTTCTTCTTAATTAGTCGACTTAAGTATGAAATAAATTATATATTTTAACAAATACATTTTCATCGTGTGTTATAATCTATAAACTCACAACTGAATGAAACACAAAAATGTCTCCTGTAAAGTCATGAAAATGTAGATACGACTTTGTTGCACTCACATGGCGATGCGATCTTTTCAATCTTGGTAGATTATATATAGGTTATAACACCTAGTCAGTGGTTTAAAAAAATATGTAAAAAACCGTTGCCCTAAGACTAGGCTTGTTTGGATTCGTTGACATTATTGTTGATGGTGCTTAATTCCGAATATGTTCGTGGCAATGTATAATTTTAAAAAAGTGGCGATCTCTGAAGAACTATATAGTCACGTGCATGGCTCAATTTAGGATAATTGTGCACTAACTGGTTATGTTAAGGGGCTGCCATCTTACTACTAAAAATGAGATCTGTCTGTCTGTCTGTCCGGCTAGGCATTTCGTTATGCTTTGACATATGTCGCTGATATTTGGCATTGAGGTGGGAAGCACCCTCTGACGTTTGTTATTAGCGTTTCAGAGTGACCCAAAACGTCAAAGATCATCTAGAGGTAAATTTGAGGTCAATTTTAGCCTGTCTGTCCGGCTATGCATTTCTTTATGCTTTGACATATGGGGCTGATATTTGGCATGAAGGTAGAGGAGGACAGTCTGACCTTTGATTGCAGGGTTTCGAATTGACCCAAAAAGTCATCTAGAGTTCAATTTGCGTAGAATTGTGACCACCAAATTTGGTCAAAAGGACCGCTGACCTGATCACAGAAGAAAATGTGAGGTCAAAGGTCACAAACATAGGTCAAAGGTCACATGGGGAACGCTATAGTAAATAAAAAATTACATTGGCTTATGGTTTTACGTTAAACGACTTAGATTTCTTTTCAAAATTAGATTTTGTAATCTACAGTCCATAGCCATAAAACGAGTCTGATTTGGGGTATAAAAGTAGCGAATAAAAATCAAGGAACGGCGCATGTTTGAGGGTGGAAGGAAAATCAAATTTCTGATTTCATAAGACATGAACAACATGAAAACGAGCTTTGTTGCGCAATTCTGCTATGACAGAAGATTGTGCCCATATTTGGTGGTCATAATTGTGTTTTTCAAATGGAGACTGCAAAAGATAAAAGATGACACGTAAAAGAAAACACCGTTATACCTAAAGCAAACACTATTGTTACATATTTGACCTATTAAAGTTCAAGCATTGAATTTATTTACAGAGTAAAAAACGGGTGGTTAATTCCAAATTGCGGTGTTTTTATTTGTTTGTGTTTCTTTTTTTTTTTAGGAATGGTGTTAAATATCTCGCCTTGAAAACAATGAAATTAATTTCTTTTGTAATTGTTTCAGGTTATAGTTATTATTATGAGAATGTGCTCGATTACGATCTTTGATTTTGTTATGACATTGGAACCACGACTCCAATTTCATGGAATAACGATTACTTGAAGTCAAAAAAATTCCAGATAAAATTTTGCTGTTTCTGCTTGACAATAAGTTTGTTTCTAAAATATTTTAACCCATCTCATTGGTAGCTTAACTTAAATGTACATGTTGGTGCTATTTTTTTTGGTTTTTTTAGAAATATTTTGTGGCATATGGTTAAGTTCAGTTTTGAAATACAAACGTCACTTACTTAACACCGAACTAGTCTTGTTGTATCAGCAACCACTATGGACCATAAAATTAACACCAACGGTGTTTGACATTTAAGGATCGTAGATGTTTTTTTAAACAAAATAGGTTATTTGAAGTTGTTTAAACGATTAAAAATAATGAAATTCTCTTGAAATAAAATCTGTAGAGCGATCAGGTACCTAAAAGGATTAAGAGTACCTAAGAGCTATTGATTAAGCGCGAAGGAAACGAGTATAGAATTGTTGAGGAAATTGACAGCGTTGTACATGTTCCGGCATATATAGTATCTGTGTTTCAAATGTTCAAAGAAGTCCCAATACATGGAGGTTACAATAATAAAATATTGAGAAATCAAGTGTGTAGTGTTTTGGGGGGGCTGAAAGTGCGTCAGTTCAACAACATGAGATCTCCAAGTATAAATTCAGATTTATTGCTAGTGAATAATTGTGAAAAAGGGAAGAGTGAAAAGTAATGCCTCAGAATGATTTAAAGGAAATCAATAATTACAATGTTTGAAACAAAAATGCGCTAAACAGACATGTGAAACTTTTTTATTAGGATTGTCTAACATAAACGTAAATAATGTATTTATACAGTACACAACATACTGTTTAATGATGTTATTTAACCCTGAAACGATTTTGACCGAGAGTTAGTCGGCAAAACACTGCATCATCGATAATTCGTGTATGATAGAACTACAACTCATATTTTACAAGTGCCGTGATTCCGCTACAATCATTCCACCTTATATATGTTTAACCTAAATGAACTCAACATGAAAATTCATCCAATCATCATGTAATCAATAAAGCAATTCCATCAGCACATTCTAAAAGCCAATATCGAAATCTTAGGCTCAAGGATTGCCCATACACTTGTCAATACGCCCTTTGTCATGCATGCGACTCTTAATTGTAATATTTTGAAATATCAATATAAAAACTTAAAGATGAGGCCATCAGAACCTTCACAGGGGTTGTTTTGTTTGAGGGGATACTTAGGGTTTGCCTTAGGGCTCCATAGTAAGGGTCCTTATTATTTACCATCGACACAATACTTATTCGTAGGATTATTAGAAAGCACGGTTGATGTATACCATCTCTTTGCAGCTGTTGATATGCAGCTATTGGCAAATTTTTGAGCCATCTCACACTCTTCCATCCATCTGACGACTCCGGCATTCGTGACACAACTTTTGTAGTAATTTAATAAACTGGCTTTTACTTGTATAACTTGTGTAACAAAACTTGTATAACTTAAACAGGGCCCTCAGGGAGAGCAGTACTTAAATACTGATTGAGGCTACTCTGTATAAATACAATTAAATACATAAAATAAATAAATTAGACGGGCTTCTTTATGCCCTTTTCAACGCACACTAAGCGTCCCGAACCGGGCGAACGTTTCCATATTCATTAGGTTATAATGAGCTGTCCTACGGGCTGTCTATAGCAAATCCTCGTAGAAAAGAGTCCGTCGGACAAAATTCCGAAATTTGCATAAATTTGCATGAATTAATTTTTCATATCCATTTTTTTTTTTTTTTTTGGGTTATCCTAAACGGAAATAAAGCCCAATAAACAACACGAAAGGTTAGTTTCGCCCAAACACCAACCCTATATACATGATAGCGTAATACACAAGCTCATCTATAGTGCAGGCTCAAATTCAACCTCGGTAACAAATTATAGTAACTACCTATACGCTATGTGTTTCAAAAGTTGAATAGAAAGCATCACACTGACCTAATAGACATGAGGGCGTTGTTTATGTTAAATTGTAATATTTATTATTACATTATGACAGTAATGGGGAAAATCTTGCAATCAGTTTAAAGTTGGTAAAATCTGGAAGGGCAAAGGTTCATTGAATCACCTGAAAACAATGAAACCAGAGTAAATATTTTAGCACATACTTGTTGAGTCGATATCTATTTTGACATAAGTGTTCACCTATTTGACAAGTTCTTTGTAGCAATAAATCTTGATATCTTGTTTTAGTTCATGACGATCAAAGATAATTTCAGGTGCTCTTTTTACATCGAATCACCGTAGCAGAAGTAGTATCGCTCGACACTCCGGCGGGGACCCGGAGCGACACTAGCCAATAAAGCGTACGTGTATGTGATGTTCTGTACCGCATATCTGCAATTATACCTTGTCTATCGTTATTTTTTTCGGTAATTAATATATTATCACTAGCTCTCCCGTATTTAGGCTATATGAACAATATGTGATGTCTTTGGAGACACATATGACAGGCAGCCAGGAGTTACTTTTTGCAAAGAAGTTCAATATGTTTAACAAATTATCATTAGTTATCCTCTTGTTACACAGTTTTTAAGACATTCATTTTTGTTTTTTAAAAATAATATACTTAATAATCTCAAATAATGTATATTTTGTAACGCGTGACATTTCCACGTAAACGTGCTCAAGGTGCTGTGCGATAGCCATGAAAGACGCTCATCACATCAGAGAACCATATACCAGAACAATTTATGCCAAGAAGCTCGATTTTAGAACAGGAGGAAACCATTAACCCGGAGAAAACCTGCGGGAACGAGTATTGATCGGAACCACATTCACATAAAGCCACCGTTAACTAGCCCCAACCGTGGATCGAACCCTGGCCTCATTGGTAAAAGGCGAGGAAGATACGCTACGCAACCCGTTCTGTACTTCAGAAAACATTCAATTTACGTGATATTACCGTTTAATTACACATCAAAAGCGGTGAATTAACTGGTTCACCTAAAAATTGAGAAAATGGTGGCAACTGCAATCCTGATTAAATAGTCTTTGTGAACCTTGTTTTGGACTGCTCGGGCAAAAAAATGTTTTCCGCTGCTTCCCATGCATTTTGAAACACTCTATTTTCCAGGTCGAAGCAAAATGCAATTAACATTGACGGGGTGGAGGGACGCCTGCATATGTCTTGTTTAACTTCCCAAAGCATACATTGTGATTCGTAGTCATTCTAAAATTTCACACCTAGGTTGCAAGACCTCGATTAAGCCAGTGTTCGGAAAACCTTTTTTTTTTTTGTTTGGCCTGATTGTTGGCTACCGCAACAACATATGTGGTTTTCCTGTAAACTTACAGAAACATTTCGGAGATCATATCTTTTCTTTGGCCGTTTTTTTAAGATAGCTAGATTGTAAAAATAATTGTGGCACAAAACGTAGTAACAAAGAAAATCGTTGAAGTGTGTTTGCTTTGTGGGATAGCCGTCCTTTGCAGTGTGCTGATCTCCGAGAGTTTTAGGCATATGTACGAAGGTTTTGTGAGTGGAGAGATTTTTCCGGTCCATTGGATGGCGGTTACCTTTAGCCAATCACCATAATTCGACCACTAAGATAGGTTCTTTGTTGAATTCTCGTTTCAAGGAAATAGTCTGATTCTGAATATTTGGAAAATTTGGTATGGATGGAAAGCTTAAGTAACGTAGATTACATATAATCAAAATAAGTTTGAAATGTCCACAGTTTGTTGAGTATTTTGCCTTTAATTTTCCGCCAATAGCTTACTCTAAAACGATTCCGACAATCCACATCGCAGGCAAAATTGGTGACGTCAAAGTGATCCATCCATAATTTACGTCGTGTGACCATCCATATCGCAGTGTTGCCATTTCCTATTCGAGTGAACTGCCAGGGGGGGTAGGACATGCAACTTAACACAACAGCGATTCAAAACGGCGTCAACATCCGGCGCGACGCGAGTGCTAGTCCGTTCCAAAGACTTAACGGTAACAGGGCGCTAGTACGCCTATCGGACGGTTACACTCAGACTTGCCTAATGTCTAGGCCTGGTCACGAATACAATCTAAATGACCGTATTGTAAATACACTATTTTGCATCGGGGTTATTCCACTACCCCACGTATTTTGAAGTCAATCTTTATCTTTTATCATGATATTACTAGATGTATTGACTAGGGTGTTTGAGAGAGATTTTGTAATGAAACTGAAACACAGGCTACCATAAGTAAATGCCGTAGCATTTCCACAATTACAGTTGAATCCCCACAAGCCCAAAGCGAGCAGGTCGGTCCTACCCCCACCCCCCCCCCTCCCCCCGTGACTGCGATCGATTTTTTTGATATCCATTTTTAATATTCAAACACAACGAAATGAACAAATATGTCATTCTGTAACTTATTTTCAAATTTTATTATACTTTCATTAATCCATCAATATACAGTGTCGCAATAACAATTCCGAGTCAACACGATGGTTTTTGGTCATCACTTTGAAGTCACGAGGAGAGCAAAATTGGGCGCTTTTGATCAAGGAAGCCGTGGCGAAAAAATCCGCCCGTTTTTCTTCGTATGTGGAAAAAAGAAAAATTAAATGCCCCTATTTTGTTAATTTTACATCAAATTTGTATTATTTTTTCGAATTCGTGATTTATGTACATACTATTGGTATGAATGTAAGTCAAACTGAGCTTGAAAATCTGACATATTTCCTTTAAAGCAAAAACGAAAACATTCTGGCGAGAAATTGGCCAGTTTTTAGAGATGATTGCAAGTAGCTCAAAAAATTTTCCCTTTTCGATCATTTTTCGATATATTTTATGGGATGGCAGATACGCGTGCCTCTGATTTAACGTTGTGAAAGCTTCTAAAAAGTGGGAATTTTTGGAAAGTGGTAAGGTCCACTTTTTTATCATGGCTATTATCATCGCTTTAGATGGATGGCGCCAATAATACAAAAACAAACTAGGAACGAAAGATTTACTTTCTAGGTATTTTCTTCTTGATAAATCTAACAGCTGTATGGTATTTGGGAATCCGACTTAAGAATACGTCACTCGTGCTACATTGATCTTACTCTAAAATAACCTTGAATAATAAGCATGGGATATATCATTTTTGTTTACACCTGTTCGGGCCGTACTGCGGATATTTTATCACCGAAAAGCGGACTTTCTTGTCCAAATTTGCTCTCATTTGTGACCTTTTTATCAAAAAATACACAAAAAGTGGACCTTTTGCCGTCCGGATGAATAAATTGAACTTATATACGTATGTTTCTCGTCAGCAAAAAGGTAATAGTTCACTTCTTTGACCAAACTCTTTTAAGGACCTCATTTTCTCATATCTGTTATGATTAGCTAACAATCGAAAGGTAAGCCGTTAGTAGAAGTCAACAATTTTCATGAAAGTCTGTGGGTAGTGGTACAATCCGTCCGGTTGTCACAATATTTTCTTCCTAATAGCTATCCCAAAAAGCCGCTCACGCTGATCTTCTGAGATAGCGAGGACATAAGCCGAAATGCGTCGCAATAATAGTTAAGGTATTTTTTATTTTTATTTTGAAACTTAAACCATTGATTGGCCGTGCCAACAAGCGATATCTAGAGTAATCGTGTATTTTCTTTAAAAGTAACATGTATAATGTACATGCCGAAAAGTGTCATTCTTTAACATGTATGTGTATGCGGAAAATTGTCTGTTTGAATTAACTTGAAAAACTTACCTCAGAAAATCAACTGTTTTGGCATTATCTCGAGATATTTTATCTGTATTGGGGTAATTATCTCAATCCCCATTCATTAACTCGAAATCATGTGTACATGTAAAAATGGCTGGTCCGGAATGTGAATAGCAACGCCATTCCATTCTGGTAGTGACTAATTTTGATGACACTTAGTACCCGATGTTCTCTCTGTTAAATAAAAATCCCCATATTAAGATACAAATCCCACCATTAAGAACAACTAAACTTGAATGGCATAACGTGCCTACTCCTGACAAGTAGTTTTCAAAATCTCAATGTCAATTTTCAAAACTTTATGATCTTCAAATCTAATAAATCCATAGGCTTATTAGTTCACCTGCGTAAGTGGCGATATTTCACGTTGGTGATCTCCTTTGATCTTCATAAGCATTAATCTGTTGTTGCGGAAGCAAACATATCTAATTTTTTTAAACTGAAAACGAATTAAAATCCATCAATCCTTTATGACATTCGCCATCTGACTTCGCTAATTATAAAAAGCGTTTAATTCTTGTTTCCCCTTCTAGAAAACAGTGTGTAAGAAACGACAACCCGTTGACAGATGATTTTAAATATTAGTTAGTGTCCTTTCAGGGTTGTGTTTATCTATGAAGAGTTCGCTGCAAAAGATGATATCAATTTTTTCCCAAAATGAGATACAGGCGCAAATAAGTAGTTAATTAGAACGAAATATTGACAAGGTGTATGATATTTGTTGAAAACACTTTACGAGCTTAACTTGGAACTTTGAATTTATGGTATCATTCAAGCCAGCATTATGGACAACATGTTGGTGGTCCTTATCTCAAATTTTGAAAATACGTATTGGTTTTTGCAAAGAACTCTCATACGATTTCTTTCGAAAACTTAGTTTATATTTCCTCTTGCTCTATGTTTTACGTAGTACGCATTTTACCTCTGGATTACATTGGAGACGTCTTTCCTGAAAGTGAACTACGCCTCAAATTGATGACAAGAGGCGTAGATTTTCGCCATCAATTATATAATGTTTTTAATGACAATAAACCTGAAGTTTGAATTTTGTATGAAACTAGTTTTGTTTTCCACTTCTGATCCAATTTTGACCTAAGGTTTGTCAATGTTTATTGTCCTATGTTTTGGAATATAACACTGAAAGATAGTTTTACCATGGCCACGGTCAAAGAACACATCGCAATTATAGTCTGTAATTCATCAAATTCAGGAAAATTATAAATTCTTGCTGCGAAAATGATTGTACCCAGGTTTTCATTTTCATTTATTTTTATCGCATATTGGGGAAATCCGTCCTTATTGGAAAAATTTTGAAGTCTAATTGGAACCAAACTTTGTCATTGACCTTATTTGATCAACATGGACCAATTTATCGTTAATTTGTGCTTTTTAGTGGTATTAAATTAGTATTTCATAAAAATTGGGATAGAATGAATTATTTGTCATTTAGTTTACCCATTCATGAAATTGACATGAGATCTTTAAAAAGTGAAATTTATAATCATGACAATATCTGTGCTGATAAATTTAATTTAAAAGGCTGATAATTGTTAATTGAACATTACAGTCTTACTATGCCTCAGACAGAGCCAACCAATATTCTGAAGGCCACTGACTGGATTCCTTATGGATAGGAACAAAACAAATATGCTGGGTTACCCTCCAGAAATCACTGAGACAGCTAAGATATCAACCATCTTCTCTGACCAAAACAACGACAGTGATCATCATAGAGCTGACGGGCCCCCCTATGGATGAGAACCTATCCAATACTCTGCAAGAAAATAAGTTGGCAATTACCCAAGATCTAGTGCTGGACTGTGAAGCAGAGGAGGTCTATATCTACTTTCCAATAGAAGTCGGAAGCATAGGTTTCTGCAATACAATCCATGCAGGTACAATCCTTGGTCATTCCTACAGTAACAGATAATGGGGGGGGGGGCTATACCGATACAGCAGCCCAAAATTGCACTCAGAGCGAGCTAATGTCATCTGGAGCATACCCCCCGCAGCCGCGCGCAGTGGCTGTAAGCCCCCCCCCCCCCTGCGATTAACGAAACGGGGATCCGTCTGCTCATGACAGTCCACGTAAGGGTATTTAGCCGGCTGACTATTTTTTCAGTTTGTAACTATTGACCCATCTTTTTCACATTCAATGCGGGGACAATTGTAATAGTTAATTATTAAAGACAATATCACTGATGTAATCTTAACAAAGGAATTTATTATGGAATAACAGCCACTTTTTGAAAAAATAAGATTTGATGACGTCCACGGCATTGCTTGGTTTTATTATTTTGCTTCGGGGTACCCATTTCAGGTAAATGACGTACGTACCCTACATTGGAAAAAACAACCATTATCGTCATCGTACGTCGGTTTTTTTTGAATCATAGTGAAAAGGTAAATTTTGTACTTGTTTTATACATATAAACCGTTCTTGTTGGAAAAAATAATAGCACTTTGGCAGAGGGTCATATGTATAGACCTTGATTTAACATAGTCGGATTTGGAGATATAGCGGTGCCCCCCGCAGAGCCAAACTGATACCTGAACCTGACACGTGACCTGGTACCTGACACGTGACACCAAACTATTCATCTCGTTACCGTTTATAACTACAAAACGGCAAAGCGGCAAGCCAAGTCGTGTATCTCCGTTGTCCAGCGTAATCGATCACGATGTGAGACTAAGTATAAAGACTAGTTTCAATGTATTTTAAGGCGTAGTACATACACCCTTTCGAGACCTAACCCCTAGATTGATCTCTATCCGCTCTTCTACCGAACCTGCGTGTAGCTCAGTCCGGTTAGAGCGTCGTGCTGGTAATGCGAAGGTCGCCGGCCAAGCGCAACATGGTCTTTTTTTTTTTTCAACACTCTCGTGCGCTGGCCATCCCAGGGAAAGATTAATATATATATATATTTTCCAATGCAGTTCAAGTATGTTTGGTACTTTTCAATGACGGACTTACCGCATCGGGGTAAGCTATTATCTTAATTGTTTTTTCAACATGTTCGAAATTCAAATATGCAAAATAATGCTCCTTAGGATAGCCATGAAACAGTAATAGTCGCAGTGGTCATTCCCCGCATGAATTTGAAACATTTAACCTTGCATGCACTAACATTGGGTTCCGAATTGGACACCCTCAACTTTGTTAACATCCAGATTTCAGGGATGAATTCATGCGTGTGCCTTTTAATTTGGTTTTGTATTGAATGTACACAAAATCCAGAACTTCCCCTGCAAAGAAATCTCTATCAAACTAATACCCTTGAACATGGCGCCATGGCTACAGAGCTATGCGCCTGTAGCCATGCGCACCGAGACACTCTAATATCAAAACGCCCTACCTAATTATTATACCCCCAAAACCATTGCCACCTCTGGATCAGACCGAAGTACACAGGCATTCCGACAGATGGAGCTATAAGCCACTCCGGCAATATGCTCTGAAGGAAGTGGAATGGTGAGCGTTCACAAAACCAGGATTTAACCCGGAAAAGTCTGGTCCAAAGCCTACAGACCTAAGACACAACTAATCTAGACAAAGAGATACTGCATAAGTGGGATTTTTCCCTTCTGCGTCACCTTTCACAGAGGAGATTATCAAGAGTGCTTTCTTCAAAGGATAAAACTAGGCTCTAACGGTGACGCGCTGGTGTCGAACAATGAATACCATATAAAAACATTTTAGCTGGATTTCTTCATTTTATTTAGTACTTAAAATCAGTATGCATTCATTTCTTGAATGTCAACAAATTTATTTTGCATGGCTATTTTAATTTTATTAAAAAAAAAAAAAAAAAAAAAGTAATATTTTTCAGTGGATAAATGTTTTTATTTCATCAAACACAGTGTTCATTAAGTTTCGCTCATTTCCAAACCCACAGCCTGTTCTGTGTGTTAAGTCCGGTTGGTTTTATATTTGTTGATACTATTAATTTTCTTAAATTCAATATTCACTTCAAAATCGTGCATTTGGACTGATTTACTAATAGTCGTTAAAAACTCCTAATCATTTCCCTTAAGTGGCCGCTTTTGCGGGCCATTAGTTTTCTTTTCTTATATAACGCAACTAACGACAGCAACATTTATTTTATGCCTTATACGGCATTGTTGTGGTTTAGGTTTGGTTAGCTGACACCAGTTATTTCACTTACACGATATTCCCCACAGCCAAATTTCGTTGAAATTATCCCTTAAAATAATGTCATTACCCGTGAATTTACAGTAAATCCGTAAAATAACGGAATTTCCCGTAAATATTATCAAATGTACCTGTGGGGTTTTGCCTAATTCCCGCACTTTTCTTCTACCAAATAAGGGTAATAACCCATTACGGTGTTCGTAAAAGTACGATTCTTTTTACACTATACCAAAGTAGAAGTTTTGGGGTCTATTTTTCTACTGTTGCGCAAGGTCGGTCGCTGGAGAAGAACCGGCACACAATTTTATTTCTAGGCTCTATCCAGCCGCTTTTACTGTCCTCAATCATACCACTGCTGTATTCCTGCCGCCATGTTGACCTAAGATTATAATTCATAGGGAAGCAGCCAAACCCAGTTAATGGTTTTGAAGTGCTTGATTCAATGTGTATGTGGTTCGATTGTATAGATTGCCACCACATTGACAAGTCTGCTAATTATATTAAATGAATTTTCAGTGAGTATTTTTTTTTAATTGACGATTCGATCTAAGTTTTCGCATTTATCAGACTAAACATTAAGTCTCAATTTTCATTTTTTGCAGATCAGCTCCCAACAAGTGAGTTTTTCTGATGTGTGTTTGTGTGTGAAGCGTTCCACGTGGATTATAACGTCTCTGTGTGTTCTTTGTCTTCTTTCTCTCTGTACTGGTATGCCTGTGTCTTTGTCTTTTTTGTTTCAGTTTTGTTAGTATCACAAACACAAGTAGTTAGTAATCAATTGTTTTCATTTGTGCACTTCCAGACTCATTCCTAAAACCATTCTAAGTCTAGCTAGAGTGAGACTTCAAAAACTTTTTTTGGACACAATTGTATTGTTTGTTCCATATTGATTTTATTGTAAAAAGATGATGCCTTGGGAATCAACCTTTTTTGCATTGTAGGTTATACACCACTAACCTAGCTGCCGTAAGGATCAAAAATCTTGCGTGGACTACTTTCTTGCATGGCATCTGAAAACAAGCGGTTCTCGAACCACAGATGTCGCCTGCTTTCGCGATCCACCTTTCTTTCACTCCTATTTTATGACTTGACCTCAGATGACTTTTGACATTTGCAAATGACCCTTGACCTTATTATTATACTTGCTCTTTCTACTTCTGCAAATCTCTTCAATGTCGAAATGCCCATGTTGGCCATTTCATTCAGCACTGACCCAACATTCATTTAACGAGGCAAAGTGCCCAAATAATTTTATCCGAAATTGTCGAAGCTGTAATCTCTCATGCATTTCTTGGTCCAGGTAGTAACATTAACATACATACAATTCAATCTGTTGTCTAAATAGAAATCACAGATAACAACTCGGAACGAATCTTTAAAAAAACAACGGGAGTTGGTAGACGTTTCATATAGAAGTCCCATGGATGAAAAACGAGGTATTGCCATTCACTCCATCAAGCGCTACTGCGCATCGTCATACAGCGCATGATGGAATCAATTGTAATACCTCATTTGCATCTATGGGACTTCTATATGAAACGTCTACCCGAGAGTTTGAATTAAAGTATAGAAATGCCTCACGTGATTTATGATGCGGTTGACTATTTGCAATTATTTCTAAATTATTTTATGGTAAATATTTGGCCAGGGTCGAATGGTGCTTGTATATTAAACTTTCAAATTGTTCTCAAGATATCAGAGAAATCGCACAAAGAATTTTTTCAATACTGGGTACACATACACTATTCAAAACGAGTATGGATTACAAAATGTAACATTGACAAATATCGCCTTTGGTATTGGAACCCTTATTATATGAAGTGTTAAGCGTTAAGTGTTCTCCAAATAGTAGAGCTGATATCAAACCGTCTGTGTGAAACCGTGCGTTCATAACTAAAGGCTATCTTGGCACATGTCGACTTGTATAAAATACCCTGCTTGCGTTATCATATTCTCATAGCTTACAGGAAAGATAAGGACAATTTGTGTTAAGTACCTTACGAAAGCATTGGAAAGCTGATGACCTCGAAATAACAAATGAGTGAGACTGCGAGTCGATTAAGTAAACGACGGTATTGAAATTCGTCAATCACGGGTCTGTCCTTGTTGTTGTTTGTAGTAGCTGTTTTGTATCACTCAGGTGATTGAAATAACATTTTAGGATGGACTTAAAATAGCTCAAAGAAATTGTATCAATTTCATCAATCTATTTTAAGATGGATAATAATAACCGTTTTTACAAAACAAACACGTCAATATTATGAAGTGTTTTTTTATAAACTTATTTTTACCCTACCGAAATCCTCCCTTCTGATGCAAAAGATATTGGCTATTGATATTTTGCGTTCCTTTACAAGCATAACAAGCACCAAGCAGTGTATAGCTTAGTAATAGGATGATCTTGATGGATTAATCATAAAAGTCCTTAGGTTCGGCTTCAAAACTCAACCTCGTTGACTTGCGGTTCATGGCGGTGTAACCGTGTCTAATTGTTTGGAACAATGGCAACCTGATCGAACCTGGAAGAACCGGGTGAAACCGGCAAACAACCGTTTTTTTAGTTATAAAGCCGTCCCTTATTTCAAGAAAGGCTGATCACCTACAGCTATAAAGAAACCTAACAGTGCACGAACAAACTTCTTCGTAACAATTACAAATGAAGAGCGCCGCTCATTACTCTCATTACTGAATGGTGACGTCATATTTGTGATACAGCTTGGGGAGATATCGGAAATTCTGCAAATGTGTGTTCATGACGTTCGAGAGACTTCTTAGACCTCAAGTGGTAAAAATTATATGCGCAATGATAATGGGAAAATCCGGGATGGTCTCGGCTATTGGAAGCTGGAAAACAGCATTCAAATCAGACTTTCCGTTGGTGAATGTTGGTGTTGTTGTTGTGTTAGTAAAGTTGCGTTATGAGTCAATCCCAGAAATTGGGGGTTGAAAAAGTACTCCTAAATAATCGTATATTATGCGCGATATAATGTGTCTAGTGAGTGTCGGTGTCACTTGGTCAATTCTGAACACACTGTCTCATCTATGCAAGGTGACATGAACGTTTACTAAGCTAACATTGCAAATATGCATGGCTATTTTCCGGCAGTGGAACAAAGTTTGAATTGGGAAATGCCATGGGAGTATTGATTGATGTCATAATTATATGCGCGGAACTGTGTTTTGACTCAGAAAGGGCCAGTTGCGGCGCGGTCAAGCATGGTTTGCATGACACGTACAATGTACACACAAAGATTTACTGCATTCGGTTGTGTGTATACTGCAACGCGGTTCATTTAAACTTAGGTCAGTCAGCCGTGGCTTGATCGAGCGCTATAGATAGCCGAGAGTCTTATGGTTATTTGCATAAATAGGAATGTACTACACATGCGTGAGGTGCCGTCGGTGGCTAGCGTTGATGACTAGAATCGATTTACGCATACAATAAACTTTTATACAGGCTTCAATACAGTAGGTTTGTTTGTGCCTGTTACATCCACATTTGAAAAAACTTAGGGCGTGCGTCATATAAATGTGCCATTATTACTCTAACTGACTCAGCTTGTTCAAAACTATATGCTCAGCTTGGAGCGATGATATGGTATGGGAAAACAAGAAGCATCATATCTGGACATCTCTCTCAAATATCGAGCCGTCGGGCTGATACTGTCCAGCCACCCCGTGGGGATATGAATAGTGCAAGTCTAGACTATGTGAATTATTAATGTTCAGAGCAATAATGATCCTCAAAGCGACATAAAACACACGCTTCATATTACGGCAAGTGTGATTATATCAATCTCATTGCATGTGAATGTTATTCTCTAGCATTACTGATGGCGCTGACATTGACACATTCGACGCGGTAAAATCACTGCTGTAACGAGTAAATCCACACACCAGTCGATTGGCTTCGGTTTTTGCAGAGCGTTTAGGATACCTATGGTAACAGGGTTTTAAAGGCACTATCAGTGATTTGCCAAATCAGAAAATCGAAAAAAAATATTCAAAAATCATATTTTTGCATGTCTATAACCAGTATAACTATCCTAACATACCCTGCAAGTTATAAGGCTGAAACCAACCTAATAAAAAATTTGATGTTTTAGTCATTACCTTCCGTACGGTCACTTTCTACAATAGGTAATTGAATGGAGATTCATATCTTTGAACATGCTGTTTTTCTTCATTGTTGGCATTTTACATTTGGAAAAATATAACTTACACGAATTCTACAGACTTATCCTTTACTTTTAGACTACTCTTGCAAATTTTGAATATTTTGACTCTTTTTTGGTGGATCAGTGATAGTGCTTTTTAATTTTTTATACCATTAAAGGATCTCTACAGAACTCTACAGCAATGATCACATTTAAACGGTACCGCAACGTTTCAAGGCCGTTCGTGACCCGTGTGGAAAAAATGGATTTCATGCAAAGAAATTGGTTTCGGGTCAAGGTAACCTTTGCCACATGTTTATATTACTTATACATATGACTCGAAATGAATCTTCTGAAAAAGGACAAAACCGTATCTGAAGTTAATGTCTGGATCACTGGATGACAACAAAGAAATGCCATTTTTTTTTACCGAAAGCGAAGGGGGAGCGCGAAATTCTCCATTCCCCTGGCGTAAAATAATGCCCGTATACGTCATCAAGTGACAAATTGATTTATGGAAACTTTTACTAGAAAAACAAGTCATTTTGTCAAACCATGTATTGTCTGTGTAGAATGAAACAATTTCTTTCAAAGAGTATGCGCAACGCAATTAAAGCTAATTATACACAAATGACGTAAATAATTCCCTTGAGCATTCAGCTACTGTCATAGGACATATTATTATTACATTTCTGTCTAAAATTACATTTGCCTTAACAAATTCGATTTTTGTTATATTGTCTGGGTTCTGCAACCAATTAGATTTTCTATTAATTGCATATTGCTAGATTAAGAGCATAAGGAGCGACATTTTATTTTGAAGTTATTTTCAAAAGTACATTTCTAGAAAAAAAAAGAAATACATCTATAGTACTGAAAACAAGAGGTGTCTTGTCCGGCTATGCGTTTCGTTGTGCTTTGACGTATGCAGCTGATATTTGGCACGTGGTTTGTGGAACAACAGTCTGAGGGTTGTTATCGGGCTTTCAAAGTGACCACGCAGGTCAAAGGTCATTTAAAGGTCAATTTGCTAAGAAGTACCTTAGAACAACCATAGTTGGCCATTGCGTACTATTATTCATTCATATCTTACATTTGGCCTTAAAGGTTATTTCGTGATCCTAGCACACTGCTTTCCAATGATGCCCAGGGTTCCAGAAGGCAGTCGAGATTGTACACCCTATTCTTCTGAAAACTGGCTAAGATAAACATATACAAGCGTAATTCTCCATGTACATGGGTCCGACAGCTTGATGTCCCCTTCAAAGGACGGGATACTCGATGGTTTTTCTGCCGAAGTCCAAATGAACCACGGGGAGAGTATTATTGTACTTTAAATAAACAGTTCTTATACAAATCAAATGCAGAATCTAGCACCTGATTTAAAATCACAATCAGTCATGTGTTTTTTTTCAAATTCAAAATCCCCATTTTGTCTGTACATTGCTAGTGTTACGTCATATCAACACCTTATATTACAGCTTCTATAAGTATAGGGTAAAACCCTTGGCTGTCCCAAGACGTCCTGGATCTCAAGGCACTGAATTTGGGAGTTCAATTTTGCAATTTACAACATGAAAATAAAAATGTCAAAAACGAATCATTGGCTATTCAAAAGATGTGAAATCAAAATTAGACGGGGAATCTGGAAAATATTTCAAATTTAAAAAATCACCAGTGTTGACATCCTCGAGCAACCCTCGCTCAGAAATACTATTCATAAGGTTATTATATTTCCTCCTGTCCTTATAGAAAATATCGAACTCAACTATCAAATCATCAAAGGATTTGTGGATTGGGGTGGGCATGTCTTTATACAATAAATCATTAATAGAAAATATACTTTTTTCAAAACAAGAGTCATAATAAAAATATTGCTTTGACTTGAGTCTCATGTATTTGTTAAATGAAATACATTGATGGATTCTCAAATCATTAATATGGACACTCAGGTCCTCAGCCGCTTTATCTCGAAGACCTTAAGGATACAACGACTTGAACATTTTAATTCTGGATAAAATCTTCCAAAGGATACTTGAATCATGGTGAAAAGACTTCCAAGCACAAATCTTAATTGACTTCCAACAACTATTGTAATTTGCATGAAATTTACACGCCATTTTTGTGTTAAAGACAAAAGTCCATTTGTGAAGAAAGAATAATAGAAGTGTAGTAATAAATGTTATTGCAAAAAAATACTGTAGAATTTCAAAGGAAGACCATTGTATCCAGGTAACTAATTACACATCACTAAAACTCACCATTTGAATTCTTGAAGGTAAGGTTTCAATAGCTTTATTTTTACATCCTAAATTGCCCTTTCTTCATTCTGATATAGTCGAAATTTGTTCAGAAGAGGTGGATATTATCACCTCATCTCATTTGGGAATTTTGTCCATTCCGAACAAAGGAATTACTTTCTTTTGATGATGAGACAAGTTTTAGGTATTAGTGAAAATTAACAAGTGTACCTTGAATAATCCATCCTCATTTTGGACTTTATATTGCTCCTTAATCTCAAAGTAGCAAGTAGAAAGACGGGTAAGTTGATTTCTGTACGAGCCTGTTGCACCAGGCTCGAGTTTGTTGCACCCACCTAGTGATTAATTTTCCCATATATAACCTTGAAGGGGTGTCCCCCTGGCTAGCATTAGATGTTTCCGCCCCAAAAAAGCTGCACATTAGCGTGTACTGCCTATTTCAATGACCGTCATTGTTTTATGAAAAACTGCCATTGTCATTTCATTTATAGATAGGAACTTTATTACGGACTAATCGAAATGAGGTTTAACCTTCCTGAACTGAACTGCGTCCAAGATGGCCGCAGAAAGGAGGCATTGTGAAATGAACTTGGAAACACAAACATTTTTTTTTTTTTAATTTTTACTGTGAGAAACCTATGTCATCACTGAGTAGTCCTTAATGATGGATTTACTAATGGTAAAGCTAACACCAATTAACACCTGGTGGATTGTGCTTGTATAAAATCATTTAAATAACAATCGATATTATATCTAGCAGGTTGTTATGCCTCCGGTATGGCACGCTCCACGTATCAAATCGTGGCGAGTTTCCTGCGCTGTATATCGAGTTTACCCCGCTATATGTCGAGTTTACAGCGCTGCCTATCCAGTTTGAACTCTATGTGCCGAGTTTCATAAATCATGTCCAGAATAAATCATGTCCAGAATAAATCATGCCGAGTTTTAGAAAACTGGACATGATTTTTTTCAACATGTGCAAACTGGACATGATTTTTTCTCAACATGAGCAAACTCGACATGATTTTTTCTCAACATGAGCAAACTCGACATGATTTTTTTTACACATACACCAAAAAATTATGTCGAGTTTTCCTCATGTTGAGAAAAAATCATGTCGAGATTTTGAAACTGGACATGATTTATGTCAAACTCACCATATAGAGAGCAAAACTCGATGTATAGAGGGAAAACTGGACATATAGCGCTGTAAACTCGACATATAACGCTGCAACTCGACATATGGCGAGGAAAACTCGATCACAGCGCGTGAAACTCGACATGCGCGGGAAAACTCGCCATGATTTGATACGTGGAGCGTAAAACTGGACATGATTTATGTCAAAAACGATGTATAGAGGGCAAACTGGACAGATAGCGCTGTAAACTCGACATATAACGCTGCACACTCGACATATGGCGAGGAAAACTCGATACACAGCGCGTGAAACTCGACATGCGCGGGAAAACTCGCCATGATTTGATACGTGGAGCGTGCCATACTCCGGTTATCAATTTAACAGTACTGCTTTTTTCATATCTCTCCATTTCAATTAACCAAATAAAAAAATATCACGTCTTTCAGGCCCGGTGATCATATAAGGCGGTTTAGTTTACCCAGAGCCAAGCTCTCCGGTTACAACTTGCTAAATGATACAATAAAACATAAGTGAATATTTTCACACCTTTTGAATTCTATTTAAGCTTGTTTTCATCTTAGGCTATTTTGGTTGCGCTATTTTTGGTAACACGCCCGCGATTACGGTGAGCTTATGACGTCAAGCGCGTTTTAATATTTTGTTTAGACCGCAATCAGGCGAGGTAAAGAAGTGTTTAGTAACACTCATCCACTACACGAGGGACCCTTGGCGTAATTAATCAAATCAAAAGCATGCCTTCTGCATTAGGTGTGATACTTTACATCTGTATGACCGCCCTTACGATTTTATCATGCATATAATATGTATTTTGAAGCAGTCCGATTCTCCCCTTCCCGCACTGCTTGTGCATCAGTAATAGGCAGTAAACTAGGGCTGTGTGCCTACTTCAGTAAAACAATACTCACCGCAAAGAGGTTTTGGAAAGTGTATTTCGCTCCCTAAGTGAACTGCTTGTTTGTTCATGCATGTTGACAATCTAGACAGATCGGAATCAGTGTTCCAGTTTAGTATTTCTGACAAGAAAGGCTAAACAAAACTAGAGCAAGTCAAACGTAATCATTCGTCGTTTTTCATATAATTTTATTTTACTGTCCGTCGGTTTTGGCCTTAGTAGAAAATATCCCCAAAAGTGATGAAAAATAATCGCGAATTAAAAAAAATAGTTAAAGGACCAAAAATATTTATCATAACATCTTTACTACAAGCTCAGCGCCCAAGCTTACTAGGAGCATGGAGTCCATGCTAGGACCGTCGATATTTAATTATCTGAAGTAAAATGTATAATTAGCCAATGCTTTCCCCGGTGCTATCCTCGCATCGATATATATATCCTTTTGACAGTTTTGTATTTAATTCGTCTACTCTTTTGGTTATCACCAACCACTGAGACTTGTGCTGGCGCTTATTTCAAGCTGATTTTTGTTTGTTTGTTTGTTTGTTTGTTTGTCTGTTTGTTTTTATGTATGGGAGTGTTTATTTTCATGTCTATTCTGAGAATGTTCTCCAACTATAGTAACAACCTTGATAACGGACGTCTGAGAAGACTATATTTCACATCTTTACAAAGGTTAAATCATATGATATTTTTATTAAAAGACTTGAAAGTAGTTTTGGTATCTTGGGCATTGCCCTTGCCTGGTTTCGATCATATCCTACTAGACTCTCACTGACCGTAGTACCCGAGTGATGGTTAACAATGAAATGTCCAAGCAGCATATTTTCAATTACTCTGTTCCTCAGGGCTCCATTGTAGACCCGTAAGGTTTTATATTGTATACTCATCCAGTCGGTGACATTATTAGGGATCATAATTAACTATCATTCGTATGCTGATGATACTCAGCTTTTCTGTGAGATTCCAGTTGATTGTGTGGGTGCTCTTCGAAAACTTTTTAAGTTTTATGTCTGACACTAAACAACGGCTCCAAAAAGAGTGCTGCAGATGAATCAAGAAAAGACATAATGTATTGTTTTTGCCACGCCCTGCCTTCAATACTGTTATCTTGGGGACACCTCTATTCCTGCATCTGTGTGTGTAAAAGAAACTTGGGGTTATGTTTGATTCTTCCATGAGTATGTCCAATCAGATTGGTGCTATCTGTAAACGTGTAAATTACCATATTCGTAACTTATGGCGTCGTACGTTTATCACTTTTGATGCTTGCAACCATGCTGTACGATCTTAAGTTTTGTGTCGTATATTGACTTACGGCGCCATTGAAATGGAACTCAAAGGGCACGGCGCTTGCAAAATAAAGCTGCGCGTTTGGTGTTCATGTGCGGTCGTGACTAGAGTTCGTCACAACTTTTGATCACTCTCCACTGGTTGCCTGTTAAGAAACGTATCAGATACAAATCTCTTCATGGAAAGGGTTCGTCATACTTTACTGATGGTCTGAATTTGTATAATATGTTGGACAGTAATTCCTATGGCACTAGGTGTAAGCTACGATCCTCTGCTGATACGTGCCTGTCAACCTCGTACCAAGCGTATAGATTTGGTGACAGATCTTTAAACGTCATTTGGTCTCAGGCTCTGGAACAAGCTTTTAGTTAAAGCAATATTAGCACATTTTTTTGAAGAGCGCCCAAATATTTCAAAATATTGAGATTTTTACACGGTTGCATTGGTAACTGGCTAGTAAACCATACCTGTGAATGGTTAAGCTCGAAAATGTCTGTGTCTCACAAACGAAGGAATTTTGTAATTAGAATAATTATTATCGGGATCCCCGATAATAATTCAACGGCTGCAAGAAACGGCCTTTGTGAAATACCCGGGAAATAGCGCCATGTACGCTCATCCATTAGTTGTTTTATTGGTTCAGGAAAAATCAAGTTAGAGGTTATTTTCTCGAGGTCGCACTATTTCATCATGGACGGACATAAACGTATCATTTCCAGCTCTGCCGTTAAGTCCAGTGGGATCCAAATTCTAATTACAAAATCGCTTAATTTATGATAAATACGCATTTTTTAGCATTCTCGTTCGCAGGTATAGTTTCCTAGACATTCACCAACGTAACTGTGCCAAAATATCAAATTTTGAAAATTCGGGGCGCTCTTCAAAAAATGTGCCATTATTGCTTTAACCTCAGAGAGGCACCCTACACCAGTGTCTTTATAAGCTGCTACTGAAAACATACTTATTTCCTGATATTTAAAATTTTGTTAATTTTGTATTTGTTAGTATTCTATATTATGATGTATATCCTCATATTGTATATATAAATTCATGTATTTTAAGTATTTGTTGTAAGGACTGTGTTTTCTGTAGAGCGACATATAAATGCATTATTAAACAGCAATTAGTAGTTCCTATTGTTGTTCATAGAAATTTATTATCGCTCAAAAAACCGTTAATACCAGGTTATGACGAAATTTTGATTTACACCAATAGGAGTTACCTAATGGACAGCATACTCTCAAATCATCAATAGTTGATATTAAATCTATCTATCTATCTATCTATCTATGCACCATGTCCCATAGGACGTTGGCTCCTCGAACAAATTTAGACCATCTATTCCTATCTTGCGCTTCCAAATATGCCTTGTGGAAGGTGGTGCCCACAATGATGTCATCTTCCCATCTCTTCCTTGGTCTTCCCTGTCTGTTTGTGCCTGATATTAAATGTAAAATTGTAATTTCTCAAACAAATGAATGTTACAGTTTTTGGATACAAAATCAGTTAAACGCATGTTGTTAATAATGCTATAGGAAGCCACAGCATTCTTCGTCCAAAATCGGTTAAAAATTGGGATACAGGAATATCCGAAACGTTCAAGTCCACGACAACAATGCACCCAAAAAAATATAATTCAAAACGTTTGGGCCCAATTTCTCTTTGCGAAAGGTAGGCAAGGCCGTAGAACGAATCGTGCGTGTGTTCCATTAACGGGTGAAATGAACATATCGGATTGTCTTATGATATATCATGCATATTGAAATATATACAAACTTGCTGTCGCAAAAGGCAGATTGTATTATTTCGTCTGCATCATGAGAAATGGACACGGTGTACTTTGTTAACATAGGAATCGGCTCTCATATCTTATCAACAGTTACCAGAAGTTCGGAAAGTAGTTGCGAGTGTGACTGCCATTTGGTCTAATTCCAATGGTCTTAATGGCCATTTTGTATAACCATTTAGGCTAAAAACCATTTAGTCTAATAGCCATGTAGTCTAATATTCATCTGCTCTAAAACTCATATCGTCTAATATCTATATCGTCTATAACCGAATTGGTCTAATGCCAATTGGTCTAATACCCATCTGGTCTAATATGCCATTTGGTCTAATATCCATCTGGTCTAATATCCATTTGGTCTAAAACCCATTTGGTCTAATATCCATTTGGTCTAAAACCCATTTGGTCTAATATCCATTTGGTCTAATGTCCATTTGGTCTAAAACCCATTTGGTCTAATATCCATTTGGTCTAATATTCATCAAGTCTAATATTCATTTGGTCTAATCCCCATTTGGTCTAATGCCCATTTGGTCTAATATCCATTTGGTCTAATGTTCATCTAATATCCATTTGGTCTAA